>VWZS01006882.1:283530-350067 GCA_013397075.1 Rhabdornis inornatus
AAAAAAAAAAAGGGCTGCAGACTAAATTCTAAATCCAGCCTCCTTGACTGTTCAAAGGAAATGATATGGCAGGAAAATGAGAGCTTTTCATCAGCAGGTAAGGTTTCTGAAGGGAGCCCTATCAGCCTTTCATCTGGGTGAGTCAGAGCTTTAAACATCACAGGATGCAAATCCAGTCTCAGTGCAAGAGGCACTCGGGTGCCATTTGTTCAAATCCAATTTGGGACACAAAAAGTATTTCTGGGTACCCTATGTAATAAAAAAATTAATGAACAAGTGTGGTTCTTGCACTTAGGGAGACCTGGACCCTGTCTGCATGGACAATTTCTATTGTAGCACATTTTCATAAGTAAATATGGATAAATATCCCCTCACAGTCACAAAAATCCCATTTGTTTCATGTGATATTAATGCCTAGATTTGTGTTAAGCAAATAGAACCAAAGGACATGAGATATAAACCAGCTTTTTATCCATAAATGCAAAGCAATTTGAATCCCACACCAAAACAAACACGACACAACACTCACAGGGGGCAAAAAAATGCACAATTGCATAAAATCACCCATTCCAGCAGCAATAAAGGCTCCACTTGTGAATAATTTGATTTATCTCAGCTGAAAATCCATTTACAGCTATTTTGCACCAGAACATAACACAATTTTACCTAAGTGGGCCGTGTGCTCCCCTCTGCAGGGATCAGCAGAGGTCCCAGATCCAAAGAGACTCTGGATTCCAACATGAAAGGGAATGTGACTGCAGCCAGTGCTGAAGAACATCCTGAATAATTCACACTCCCAGCCCCTGCAGATGCTCAGACTATAAAGCAGTTTATAATTATAATAATAGATGCAAAGGAGTTGCTTCTCCTCTCTTGCTCAGAGTGGAGCTGGCAGAGAGCAGAAGCAGAGGGAGAAATCCCAGTTTAAATGGGTTTTTCATGGTTTTGTGCCACGCTGGCAGCCACAGGCTCTGCTGTGGGGACACTGGTGACTCACTGGGGTCTGCTGAGGGCAAGATGGCACAGCACAAACAAATTACAGAAAAAACACAACCCTCCTCTCTGTGTTTGATTTGTGTAGAGAAAGTAAAGATTTCACCCAGATCCATTCTGCCTGAAAGCAGAGATTCTGGCAATCCTTTGGATGTGGAATTAGGGAATCACTGAGGCTGGAAAAGATCCCCAGGATCATTTGGTTGATCCCCACTTTGTCACCCAGCCCAGAGCCCTGAGTGCCACATCCAGCAGAAAAAGAGGTGGAATTATTTCTAAAAATACCACTAAATTTAATCACTGGTGGAGTGGCTTTAATTCCAGCAAAAAGCCCCTTTTAGCACGATCAGAAGTGGCTTTTTGCAAAGGAAAAGGTTTTCTGCTGAAGGGACAATTTAGAGTCCTGCAGCAGGAGGAACTGATAAATAGATTTCAAATTCCCAGCACTGCCATTAGAAATATCAATACCTTACATCACTTTGTTTAGCAAAGGCTGAATTCTGGAAGTTCTTCCTTCCAGGGGTAGAGAAATCAGCAGAATTCACTATTTGGCTCAAAAAATGACCTGTCAGAGCCTGGCAGCCAGAAATGATCCCCTGCCCATCAAACTCCACTCAGCAGCCACTCCAGAGCCAGAAACTGAACCTGGATCAGAAATTGATCTCAGTTCCTAAAATCTGTTTTTAGAGGCAGATCCACGTCCTTCCTTAGGATCCCATCCATGACAGGACCCAAAAGTTGAGCCAATTATGGCCTCAAATAGAAAACAATTTCTGATTAGCCTGAATATTTGGCTTTGAGGATCCAATTGTAACAAATTGTAATGAAACAATTCCCTCTGTACATTTTACTGATGCAGGAAATTTCAGGGAACCCTCTGAAAGTTTGTAACACTGATTTTTACCCCCAATTTCACCACAGGTTCATTATGCCACAGCCAGAGAAACAACCCTGGGTCAGCTTTGGGAAGGAGGAAGGCCAGAACATAAATCTCAATGTCATGACCCAACAAATCACTACGGAAGGACAAAATAAAAATGCATTTTGAGCCTCTAAACAGTGAGTTCTGCTTTTAAAGAAGAGAACTTGCTCAGTAACAGCTGCAGAAAGCAAAATTTTCATCGAGCAAGAGGCTTTTTCCATTCATCTGTGTGAGGAGAAGAAAAATCCCCATGCAGCACATGAGCCCTTGGGGACACATCACATCCTTCCTCCTCCTCCTCCTCGGTGCCTCCAGTGGATTCACTGAGGAGCAAAAAGCACAGATGGGAAATCTTCCTCTGGAAGGAGCTGTTCTGCTGAGAGCTGAGGGACAAATCAGCTCAGTGGGTGCCTCTGAAGGCTCACACCACACAAACCCCAAGATTTTTGGAGTATTTGGAAATAATTCTCCTTTTCTGCTCTTTTTTTAAACCATCACTTCAGCCAAGTAACAAATGGGTGTGAAGGTGAGATCTTGGGGGAACCAACACTTAGAGAGCTGAAACAACACGAGGACAGAGGGGAAAAAATGAAATTTCTGGAGCTTTGTAACAGGGACTGCAGCCTTTTCTCAGCCTTGGTGGGAGAAGTCAAACTTTATTTCCTCCTTCTGCAATGAGGAGATGCCAAGAAATCAGTTGGATTTACCGTGTACAGTTCATTCAAGACCTTCATCAAATCCTCCTGGAGCTGCAGCCCCACTTCCTTGCTCTGCAACAGAACAGAGAAATGAAAGTTAATTGGGGAAGATGCTGCAGAGGAAGTGAGCACGGGGCATCCACAAATAATTCAGGCCCAATGAAGCACCAGTGTTTGTGCTGGCAAATCCAATCAGTGCCCAGCCCAGAGGCACCCAGGGGCACGTTGCACCAGGAGTGGTAATAAATGAAATCTCAGTGGGCACAGGCAGAAAAGAAATGGAAACAGACAGAACAGAGATGGAAATTTCCAGAGAAATTTGTTTTCAAGCCTGAAAATACAGAATTTTCCCATTTTCACAGCATCAAGCAAGACTTGGATATAGGAGAGCCCGGTGTGGGAGCTGAAGGAAAGCAGGATAAGGAAAGCACCACGTACCAAGAATAATTTAATTCAGTTTCTAGATTTTATTAATTCACTGCCCACTGAGGCAGCATTTGTGTGCTCCAACCCTCACGTTACAAGTGTTTAATATCTACTGAGGCAAGAAAATTCGATAAATTCAAGATTATTTATGCCTACAATATTCAGGAAAAGAAACAGATAAAGAGGCAATGCAGTCAAACCCATGCTTAAACCAACATTTCTGCCCAGGAAGTCAAGACAGTGCTAAGCCATGAGGAAAAATCCCAACAACACACTGATAAACTGAAAAGCCAGAAGAGAAAGATTATCTGATTTAAATTTAAATTATTCTTTTCCCCATACTGTCCAGTTCAGCAGTGCTCAGAGTGTTTCTGAAATGAAAAAACTGCTTCATTAGAGACCTTTGTAAAATTATTTTGGGGTGCTGTGGTTCAGACCAGCCTGGAATTGCTCTTTTGGCAGCACAATGGGATTCCTAAGTATCCAATGCCCAATCCTTCGGATTTTCCACATGTTCTAATCCTATATTCCTCACCCTGGGATTCCCAAGTATCCAATGCCCAATCCTTCGGATTTTCCACATGTTCCCATCCCATATTCCTCACCCTGGGATTCCCAAGTATCCAGTGCCCAATCCTTTGGATTTTCCACATGTTCCCATCCCATATTCCTCACCCTGGGATTCCCAAGTATCCAATGCCCCATCATTTGGATTTTCCACGTTCCCATCCCATATTCCTCACTCTGCTGCTCAGGTGCTACAGGAAAAAAAGAGCATCTGACACAAAAGCTGACAAAGCTTTTCCTGAGGAGTCTCTAATTCAGAGAAAAGCCCAGAGCTGGTGATTCCCAAGCTCCAGGGCAGTTTGCAGGAACAAACCTGTGGGATTTCCAGCTCGGGGAGCAGGAGGAGCTGAGGCTGCTGCTCACCCTGCAGTGATTTGGGGTTTTCTGGGTTTTCTGGCTGCCTTTTCCTCCTTGTGCAGGTGATGAATGGAAGGGATTGCTTGGCTGTGCCTGCAGTGCCCTGAGCACTGAACTTTTCACACACAAGGAGATTTCCAGTGCTGCTGGAGCTGCCCCATCAGCTGCCTCTCACCCTGCTCTTTCCAGCCCATTTTGCTCATTTCTTGCACTAAAAAATCGCTCATTTGCTGCACAAACTGCTGAAGCATCAATTATACAGCAGTGGTTAAAATGAGTATTTTAATGCAGATTTGGGTTGAGGGGGTAAAGAAGATGCCAAATTGCCAAAACACAAAACCCTCTGTGCTTCCAAATGATCTCTGAAGAAAGGAGCTGCTGGATTGCTGGACTGGAAAAATCCCTTCCATTAAAATGAAGGTAAGACAGAACACAGGGGACATCAGAACAAGAGTGTGCAATGAGCACTGTTGATGTAAAACTGTTCCCTGCACTGATTCCACCAAAAAAAATGTCTAGGAGAAAAAAAAGCTGAGCTGGCTGACCCTGACAAATGAAAATGCACTGTAGGAAGCAGAAGGGTTTGCTTGGGAAAGTCAGAGGAAAATGGGATTGGATGCTAGGACAGAACTGCGAGTGCAGTGGAGGTGATGCAAAAATAGAATTTCCCTGAATTCCCAGGGAATTCAAAGTGCAGATTAAAGGCTGCTGATCCCACTGCCACACATCCACCAGAGATTCCAGAATCAGGCCAGAAAGTGCCACGGAATTAGGAATAAAATCCATGCCAAGGAAAGACAACAACAGTCCTGGCAGTTGTGACTGTGTCAATACCAATTGCTGCTGCAGCAGCAAATTCTGTGCTGCTCTGAGTTTCCTCTGTCACTCTGTGTGTTCTCAAAGGAAGAAAGATTGATTTTGTAAACAGGGCAATAAATAAAATATATTCTGATCAGCTCTACTGCATCTATTCCTGCCTCCACCTGCAAGCAAGACGGGGACACCCAGGGACACCCAGAGACACCTGGACACACTCAGACACACTCGGGCACACCTGGGCACACTCAGACACACCCGAGCACACCCAGACACACCCGGGCACACTCGGGCACACCCAGGCACACTCAGACACACCCGAGCACACCCAGACACACCCGGGCACACTCGGGCACACCCAGGCACACTCAGACACACCCGAGCACACCCAGACACACCCGGGCACACTCGGGCACACCCAGGCACACTCAGACACACCCGAGCACACCCAGACACACCCGGGCACACTCGGGCACACCCAGGCACACTCAGACACACCCGAGCACACCCAGACACACCCGGGCACACTCGGGCACACCCAGGCACACTCAGACACACCCGAGCACACCCAGACACACCCGGGCACACTCGGGCACACCCAGGCACACTCAGACACACCCGAGCACACCCAGACACACCCGGGCACACTCGGGCACACCCAGGCACACTCAGACACACCCGAGCACACCCAGACACACCCGGGCACACTCGGGCACACCCAGGCACACTCAGACACACCCGAGCACACCCAGACACACCCGGGCACACTCGGGCACACCCAGGCACACTCAGACACACCCGAGCACACCCAGACACACCCGGGCACACTCGGGCACACCCAGGCACACTCAGACACACCCGAGCACACCCAGACACACCCGGGCACACTCGGGCACACCCAGGCACACTCAGACACACCCGAGCACACCCAGACACACCCGGGCACACTCGGGCACACCCAGGCACACTCAGACACACCCGAGCACACCCAGACACACCCGGGCACACTCGGGCACACCCAGGCACACTCAGACACACCCGAGCACACCCAGACACACCCGGGCACACTCGGGCACACCCAGGCACACTCAGACACACCCGAGCACACCCAGACACACCCGGGCACACTCGGGCACACCCAGGCACACTCAGACACACCCGAGCACACCCAGACACACCCGGGCACACTCGGGCACACCCAGGCACACTCAGACACACCCGAGCACACCCAGACACACCCGGGCACACTCGGGCACACCCAGGCACACTCAGACACACCCGAGCACACCCAGACACACCCGGGCACACTCGGGCACACCCAGGCACACTCAGACACACCCGAGCACACCCAGACACACCCGGGCACACTCGGGCACACCCAGGCACACTCAGACACACCCGAGCACACCCAGACACACCCGGGCACACTCGGGCACACCCAGGCACACTCAGACACACCCGGGCACACCCAGGCACACCCAGGGACACCCAGGGACACCTTCCCTTCTCTACAAACCATGGAAACAAAGAACACCCTGTCCTCCGCAGACCAGAGAGGTGATGAACACACCTTCCCTTCCTGTGCAAACCATGGAGGTGACAAACACACCTTCCCCTCTGTACAACCCATGGAAATGATGAACACACCTTCCCCTCTGTACAACCCATGGAAATGATGAACACACCTTCCCTTCTGTACAACCCATGGAAATGATGAACACACCTTCCCTTCTGTACAACCCATGGAAATGAAGAACACACCTTCCCTTCTGTACAGCCCATGGAAATGATGAACACACCTTCCCTTCTCTACAGCCCACGGAAATGATGAACACACCTTCCCTTCTCTACAGCCCATGGAAATGATGAACACACCTTCCCTTCTGTACAACCCATGGAAATGATGAACACACCTTCCCTTCTGTACAACCCATGGAAATGATGAACACACCTTCCCTTCTGTACAACCCAGGGAAGCAGCAGCAGCAGCAGCCACGAAGCCCCAGCAGGATGTGGCAGGAATGCCAGGCTGGGGCTGCAGGTTCTGCCCAGCCCAGGAGGCTGCTGTGAGCACACACACACTCCTTTGTTACTCCAGGGTGGATCTTACACCATGTGCAGGGCCGGAGGTTCTGCCACCCCTGGCTGGAACATAAATTCCCAGCACGGGCTGTGCCAGCTCCTCAACAGCCTCTTTGTTCCAGCCCTCCTCCCCTCCACCTCCCCTCTAATTTAATCAAGATGTTTTTAGGATCTACTGCGGGGCTGTTCCGCATTCCACCCAACATTAACGACTTCAGCTTCCAAATATTTGGGGGGGATAATAAAGAGGAGAGCTCAGGAATGCTGTCAACATGTTCTGCCCCGGATCTGCAGCCCCAGCAAGGCCTGACACAAAGATGGGATGGCTTCAAAACCAACATTTCCTGCAGTTCCTGAGGTGCTTTCCCCACAAACCCAACAACAGCCAGCAAGGGCTCAAGCCACGGGAGGGTGAATGTGTAACACACCAAGATAAAGAGATTTTTATCTAATTTGCTGCCTCACATTGTGTCAGAGGGTGACAGCTGGAGCTGGAGCCCAAATCTGCTGATTCTGGAACAGTATCAGGTCTCTGCATCTTTTTAAAAGTAATAATTAAATATGCCTAGGTGGAGAATAAACATTAAATATTTCCATGTTTCTTGAATCATGGAGTGAGGGTAAGGATGCCAGGAGGGGAGCAGGGGTGTAGCACAGAGGCACCAACTCTGCACCTCGGTGAGAGTTCTACTCATGGCATTTGCACATTCACAAATTTACACCGTGACGGAAAAATATTTTCACCAACGCCCAGCATTTTAACCATCACACTTCTGCCATGGGCTGGCTTCTCCATGTGTGGGGTGCTTTAAGATTTGTCACATTCTGGTAGCAGAGCAGCAAGAGCCACAGTGCAGCTGTAAAGTAGGTCATGACAGACCCCTTCAGAGAATTAATAATTCCTCCTCCTTGATTACTGCAAGGCTTTTAACCAACTCATTGTGGATTTTCCATTTCACATCAAACAGCCTGCAGTGTACCAGGAGATAAAATGGGGTTTTTCCCACCAAAGGTGCTAAAACAGGAGCAGAATTTCAAACCCTCAGGTTGGTTTTCCTGATTCCAAGCGGGGTTTTCTCCCCATAAATATTCTCAATTAAGTGGATAAAGCAGGGAAAGGTCCCTGCTCCAGCCCAGGGAACCTCCCAGCTACAAGCAGAGCAGGAAATGTGTTTTAAACCCAGCAGGGCAGGCAGATGCTGAGCTGGTACCTGGCCCCTCTGCCCACAGAATAAATCTGCTTTTCTGCCCAATAACATTTGCCAGTCACTTCACAGTATCCATATGTAAAAATCTAACTGAAAATAATCAGTTTGTTCAGACACTGCTCAAAGTGAGGCTTCCACAGTCTGTTCTTCTAAAAAAGGTAATTCCATTTTTTCCCTTCAATTTGAACAAGATTATCAGGCTGCTTCTAGGAAAATTTCAAAGAGACAACACAGAAAGAGTGATTAAAGAGACCAAATTAAAGAGGCTGCTGCTCAAAGGTCTGTACATGTATAAATAATCCCAAGGGATCCCACTCAAAAGATACGACTGGAGGCAAGAAAAGCTGATAACCAGGCAAGAAACAGGAAGGTTGTTCCATGCACAGAAATGAAGGGTCACATTAAATAGAGAGGGTGACAGGGGGATAGAGGAAAAAGGGGAAATCAAAGCAGGAATCAGCTCAAATAGAAGAATGGGTTTTGGGGGAAAAATACATCTATAAATATGAAAACAGAGAGGGTGACAGGGGGATAGAGGAAAAAGGGGAAATCAAAGCAGGAATCAGCTCAAATAAAAGAATATTATGAGGGGGAAATACATATATAAATATAAAAACATACCCAGATATAGAAATGTAGAAAGAAATAAAAAAGGGGCCGTGCTGACGAGGACAAGCAGGAGAAATCAAAGGGAGATGCAGGAATGAAAAGGAGCAGACGTCACAGCAGGATGATCTTGCAGGAGAGGGAGAAGTGACCAGAACAGCAAAGCTCTGCTGAACCCCTGAACCCCCCCATGGCACCCAGTGCCACACCCAGGCTGCTCCAAACACACCCAGGGATGTGCCTCCAGCACCTCCCTGGGCAGACAATTCCAGCACTTTATTCCTCTTTCTGTAAAATACATTTTCCATACATTCAGCCTAAATTTCCCTCGGTGCAGCTTAAGGCTGTGTCCTGTCATGCTGTGGAAACAGAGACCAACCCCATCTGAGTACAACCACCCTTCCTTTTCCTTTTCCTTTTCCTCCCTCCTTTCCTTTTCCTTTTCCTCCCTCCTTTCCTTTTCCTCCCTCCTTTCCCTTTTCCTCCCTTCCTTTCCCTTTTCCTCCCTTCCTTTTCCTTTTTCTTTTCCTCCCTCCTTTCCTTTTTCTTTTCCTCTCTCCTTTTCCTTTTCCTCCCTTCCTTTTCCTTTTTCTTTTCCTCCCTCCTTTCCCTCCCTCCTTTCCTTTTCCTTTCCCTCCCTCCTTTCCTTTTCCTCTCTCCTTTCCTTTTTCTTTTCCTCTTCCCTTTCCCTTTTTCCTCCTCCCTTTCCTTTTTTCCTTTTCCCTTTCCTTTTTTCCTCTTCCCATTCATTTTCTCCTTTTCCCTTTCCTTTTTTCCTTTTTCTTTTCTTCATTTTTCCCTTCCTTCTTCCTTTCCAGCCCTTATCACAGCTGCTCTCTGTCCTTTGAAAAGCTCTCCACACCCTCAGAGATGCAGCAGCTCAAGAGCTCAGTGACAAAAGGGACCTCGAGCACCTCCTTTGTCCCTGCCTGTCCTCCCACCCCACCTGCTCCATCCCAGCGTGACACCAAACACTGATTTCAGGACAAAGCCAAGGAAAGGATTTGATGGCTCAGGATCTGCTCTGGACTGCCCTCGGTGGGTGAGGATCTGTGTCACCATCCTCTCCACATCTCATGGCGTTGTTTGTAACCTAAATATTCCCGAATTTAAGTTGGTAGATTCCCCATTAACACCTACAAAAAGCAGCCTGGCTGTGCCAGCAATTTGTCCCTGGTTTTAATCCAGGGAAAGGTAAAAAAAGGTGGAAAAGGGGTGGAAAAGGGGTGGAAAAGGGGTGGAAAAGGGGTGGAAAAGGGGTGGAAAAGGGGTGGAAAAGGGGTGGAAAAATTCCCATTTTCCTGAAGTTCAGGGATACTCTGACACCTCCTGTGCTGCTTTGGGGATGTTTTACAAAGGTGCCACTCAGGGGGGTTTATACATGGGTGACATTTCCTTAAATCCACGGACTGCAAAGCTGATTTGCAATATTTTAATCACACACCTCATCTGTTTTCTAGCCTGCAGTACCTTTTGTACCAACCCAAGCTGCTTCGTGCAGCTCAGGAGGGGAAGAGACTCAAGTGAAAAAGCACAAGCCAAGGCAAATTTCTCTATTTATCAGCTGCTAGCAGATAACAGAGGATGCAATTTTTGGTTTTAACCAGGCAGCACAAGTGGAGCTGTAATCAAACACCTGATTTGGCCTTCAGCCAAGCTGGTATTCCTGGCCAACAGCCAAACAAGTCGTTGGGATTCAGCAACAAGTGCCTTTTGTTTGCACAAATTAACGTGGAGTTTGCCCTTGGCCTGTGAGAAACAAACCAGGGATGGCATTCTGCTGTTGATTGGTTATTTATTTGTTTTTATTCTGCCACCCAAAATAAAGTATAAACTCGGGTTTGCCCTGTTTTAGAAGGAATCCCCCAATAAATTGCCATTTCCAGCCAAACTGGGATAATATCAATTTCCAAGGAATGCTCTGCCAAGGCATTTTCCAGGCCACCTTGCTCCAGCACAGCCCTTGTTGAAATTCAGCAGGGAGATTATTCCTCCTTTGGAGGGATTAGAGGAATTGGAGAGTAACTGCCATTCAATAATCCCGTGTAAGTATCTAATCAACCATAATGTAATTACCAGAAAGTTTTAAAAGGTCAAAAAGGCCTCAGTGTGACATTACTTGGAAAGGAGAAGATTCCTCCTCTGCTCGGGCAACGACTTAAAAAAAAGAAGTGTAAGAGAAACAGAATGTAAAAGTGGAATGTATTTTTCATCCTCTATTAAAAACTCAAGAAATAGGCAGGAGAGAGGGAACAGCACAGATTTTGTTCTCTCAGAGAAATCAAACCCACAAAACCCTGCTGGCACAGGGCTCAGGCATCCTGCTCTCCAGGTAACACACACCCAGATGCTGCTCCTTCAGCTGCATCCTGACATGAAACTTCACAATATCCAGCACTGCTCATTTTCCAACAGCCTAAACAAACTGCTTTTTGTAGGTTTTTTTTTTACACTTAAAGCAACAGACAGAAAGTAAGAACTATCTGAACAACCCCTCCCTTCTCTCCAGGCCTCGCAAGAGCAGAAATAATTCAGGACAGGTTGCAGGGGGTGGGAGAGGGGGCAGAGAAATAAATGGCTTTTCAAAGTGAAGATCTGCAATGATTCCAGCACGTGAAGGAGCAGATGCTGCAGCCATTGGCAAATCCCTGCAGGGATCAGGCATCACCCTGAGCACTCTCAAAGCCTCCAGATCACGTTTCCTTAACTGCAAGAACAGATTCCTAATAGGAAAACCCTCCCACACTGTCCCACCTTCCTTCCCAGGTGGAAATCAAGGGGACAAGGCAAACAAAAGAGACCTCAGCTGCGTTTTCTCCTTTTCCCAGATAAGGACAATGTCCTTTTATTATCTAGCATAGCAGGAATTCTCCCTAATTTGTCTTTGAAAGCAATTTCTCCACGGCAGATAAAATTCTGTCTTTAAACAGTTGTTCTTGACTAATGTTCAGAGTTGAACTGGAAGGTTTCTGCTTATTTAATTAAATTTTCAACATCCACACAAAACTGTGCAGCAGGCTAAGAGGAGAAAAACACAGCCTTAATTTACATCAACAAATCTCAACCAGCCACACTGGGGAAAATGGCTGAAAAAAAATCAAAGGCAAGTCAAGCCCAAAGAGGAAAAAAAAAATCCCCCAATAAATGGATCCAGCAGAAGTAAATTGTATTTTAGAAGCACCAAAGTGAAGTTCTGTGCTGCAGCTCTGTTACCTTCTTGAAGAGGCGTCCTGAGTCCTCGCTGACCTGCACAAAGCGTGGGATGATGTTGTTGAGATAAATGTCACTGAGGGTGGTGTGGTCCCTGCTCTCCCTCTTCACCTGGTTGAGCAGCAGGTTCCAGCAGTTCACTGGCGACAGCACGTTCTGATCCTTCCTGCAGGGACACAAAACAGGAACAACTGCACAGGATTCTACCACGGTTCTGCATCTGTCAATGTAAATAGGGTGGGTGGGATGCTGAGGAGAATACAGAAAATAAACCCTCAGTTCCATTTCTCCACATTCCCATGAGCTTTTGTCCCCCAACAAACAGATCCTGCAAATGCAAGCTGCAGTGTGCCAATGCAGGCTTTAACTTTTCCCTTTGAATCCAGGATTTTGTGCAGAAATCAGAGCCTGAGGGAGGGAGGGCGATGGCTCCAGTGTCTCACAGGAGGTTTCACAGTCCTGTCTCAAGCATTTGGGTCTTAACCACAATAAAAAAGATTTCAAGGACCCAGTGAGCCAAACAACATCTGCATAGGGAATAAAATGTTGTGTCTCCTGTGCAAAGCCCATCACGGGAAGGCTTCTCTATCTGTCCCCAGCCAGCACTCCCAAAAACAGCTCCATTTTCTCATCTTTGAACTTTCCCCACCTTCATTCAGCTGAGCCAGCCAGCAAAGGGCAGCAGGGGAGAGGAGAGGAGAGGAACCTTGGTTTATTTGGGTCAATATTTCATGTACTGGAAGGAAGAAGTTGTTTCTCAGGGCAGCATTTCATCCCAGATGGAAGCTGGGATCTCACAGGTGGAGCCTTAAGGACAGCATTTATTTCTCTGCAGCTCTGTTTGCCATTCATTTACACAATAATATTTATCTAGAAAAGAGAAAAACCTCTGGTGCAAAGCCAGAGCTCTCCCTAATAATTCTACAAGACTATCTTCAGGATTTCTTTCCTCCTAAAAAAAATGCAGTTTAATTTCCAGTGCAAAGGGAATATTCTGAACTTGAAAGGACAGCAATCTCTGCTGCAAGAAACACTGGGAAAATGGGAAAACTGAGCCAGGGCAGAGTTTCATTACCCTTCTCATGACACCAGCAGTTGGATTTGTGCTGCAATATGGATAATTTTAGATAAAGAATTTCAGAACAGCTGACCTTGATTTTTTTTTTTCTTTAAAAAAAAATAATAAAATAAATTGGAAAGCTCAGGACTGACTGCAGCTTGTGATCCAGGCTGCTTCACCCACTGACTGCCCTCTAAAGCTGGCAGAGCTACAAGTGAAAATCACCCAGCTACCATGATGAGTTTGGGGGGAAAAAAAAAATCCTCTGACCAAAAATCCTCAGAGCCTCACTCCTGCTCCATCACCACCAGGAACAGCCTGAGCTGGGAGCCACCAGCACCAGTTCTGGCTGTGAGAATCCTTGGGAAGGAGCAGGGAGCAGCAGGATTCCCCAAGGAAAGGGAGAGCAGAGGTGCAGGAGTTAACTGCACCAAGCCCAGCTGTCCCAGCCACAAATAGCAGGAATAGCAGGAGCCCAGGGAAAGGCTGGGGAGGGAAATAATGGGGAGAGAAATAATGGGGGGAAAAGGCCGGGATGGGAACGGCCGAGATGGGAACGGCCGGGACGGGAACGGCCGGGACGGGAACGGCCGGGAAGGGAACGGCCGGGACGGGAACGGCCGGGATGCGAAAGGCCGGGATGCGAAAGGCCGGGAAGGGAACGGCCGGGACGGGAACGGCCGGGATGGGAAAGGCTGGGATGGGAAAGGCTGGGATGTGCTGGCGCCACGTGGGTTGTTGACACACTCCGTGTGGTTACACATGAAAGGCCAAACTGCAGGAAGAAACCACCCCAAACCCCACACACTCTGGGATTGTCACCTTTGGGATGCTCCAGCCACACACACAGCCAGATTCTCATTTTAAATTCCCTTAATTTCTCGCTGTCTCTTGGTTTTCAGTAGCCCTTTCAATGCCTTGCTGGAACTTGCTTTTGTACAGATCCAGCGTTTTCACAGCAAGGAAAGGAGGCAAAACCTTTCCTTCATTATTTGCTGGTGATGATGTTCCCAACAGAAAGCAGATATTCAAGGCAGAAATGAAACAGGAAAGGAAAGAGTTGCTTCAAACCTCCAAAGCAGCCTTTAAAACTCCACACATGTTAACTTTTAAAGCACCCCTGGAACTGCAGCTGCTCCTGGGGTGGGACATGGGTGCAGTTCTCCCAATAGGGAGCAGGAGATCCACAACTGCTCACACCAGAACCTCCTCAATCCACAGCACAAGCAGATGGCAGGGAGCAAACTCTGATCCCCAGGAACCATTTCATCCCTCCAAGGAGCTGGCAAAGGCACCACAGAGGAGGGATGGAAAAGGGAAATCTCAGTAGGGACTGGTGGGCACAACCACCCCGAGCTCCATCCCCACATCCTGCAGAGGGACAGAGCCCCCCTTCACCCTGGAGAGGTAAAACTGCTGAGAACAACCCAAAAACTACAGGATGTGAACATGAACTTTCCCAGAGTGCTGGTGCCTTCACACTGACAACAACTTTTTGACTCTAATTCCCCCATGAGCAGGAGGAAGGAGATGCCAAGATCCAGGTTTGTTTCAAGCACTGCTTGTCCTGGTGTAAAGATGGTGTGCTGATAGTGAGCACGGAGGGTTTATTTAGGTTAGCCTAAATTACAGCAGATCACAGCAAGGCGGGCTGCCTGGGAGCAGGAAGAGGAAGCTGTGCACAGATTTTTAGGGAACCACAAACGAAGCCCTGTGGTTACTCGGTGTTATCTTGATCGGGTCCTGCACAACTTTCACTTCAAAGGCTTCAGCTGGGTCTCAAAAAGATCATAAGGGAAGATTGAGACTCAAGTATCTTAATTAAATTAGTCATTCATACAAGGGGCTTGCAGACAATCCAAGATTGATCTGCTTCAAGGGAAGCAGGGGAGAGCGACAGACGCCAGCCACGCTGAGTTGGGCATTGCAAGGAAATAGGAGAAAAGTCCTCTTGCAAAATAGATTCAAATAAAAAAAATAGCCAATTAAAAAAAAAATCTAAACCCACAAAACAGGAATAGGAACCCTGTGCTTCCATAAGGAGCAAAAGATGAAGGAATGAATCAGATGAGAATGAAAATATTACTGGTGAGAAATCCCTGTCCAAGCTGGCCTTGGACATTTCCAGGCATGGGGCAGCCACAGCCACTCTGGGCACCCTGTGCCAGGTCCTCCCCACCCTCACAGGGAGGAATTCCTTCCCAATATCTCACCTAAATCCCCCTCTCAGTTTGAACCCATCACTCCCTGTCCTGTCCTGACGAAGGGTTCTTCTCCAAGGGACGTCCACTGCCCATGGGAAAAACTTCTGTTTGAAGTTTTCAAAACAGAAAACTTCCCTGACCATGCCTGCTGTGAATGAGGTGTTTAAAACAACACCTGAAGTCTCCTGTTCCACCTTCTGATCCCCCCAAAAATATCCAGCTTTTCCCTAGATGTGTCCAACAGGCTTTTCCAGAGCTGGTGCATCCCAGGACAGTCAGCTCTGCAAACCCTCAGAGCTGGAGCTGGGCTAAGTGTGAGAGCAGAGATTTAATTGTTCCTCTAAACACTCTTGCAGCACTCTCTGAATTTTGTCCTCTGCAGTGTGCTGTGGCAAGAGAGGCCACAATCACAGCACTGTGGTGTGAGAGCAGCATTACTGAGAGGATGGAAAAAAGCACAAAAACCCTCCCTGAGGTTTTCCATCCATTTCTGCTGGTCGTGTGTCCCTGGCTCTCTGCATTCATGGAGGTCACTGAATCAATGAATGTTTAATGTTTCAAAAACCTTCCAAATGGGCTTGTTTGACAGGCTCAGAATAAAATGGGCAGGACTCGGTTTCAGCAAAAAGAACCACAAAAATAGCCCAGGACAATGTTTGTTATTATTATTATTAATAATAACAATGTAAGGGAAGTCCATGTGAGCCAAATGCTTTTGTCAATTCCTCCCTCACAACCTGTATCACCCCTGCTTTACAGAAATCATTTTGATTTTAGGAAAATTAAAGCTGAACTTCTCTGCAAGCTGCTCATTCAAATCCACATTTGATTTTCCCTGACACAGCTCTGTGTTAACTGCAAATTTTGGGAATTACAAGCATGGACATCCACGCTGCTCCCTGCCCTTCTCTTCCAAAAGATTCCAGTTATGAACATCTGTTGTTTACAAGTGCTCAGCCTGAAGGTTGCCAGACTTATTCTGCATCTTCTACTCCAAGGCAAAGGCTGCCAGAAAGCCATCTGAATTTCATGCTGGGATATCCTGGACATTCAGCTCTCCAGCTGACAATTGCTACTCAGGATCCTGCTTCCAAAGATGATCTTGATTTAAAATATGGTCTTAAAATAGCGTTGTCTTTCCTTCTTTTTTTTTTTTCCCATTTTCTCTCTCAAAAGCAATCACTCAAGATTTGTCATGGTTTTCATACTGTTGATTGATGATTTGAATAGGCAAATGCCTCCAGGACAAAAATCACATGGAATAGGAGAACTGAAGGATGGGATTGGAGGTCCCAGGGTCTGAGTGCAGGGGGACAGAGCCTTTTTGGGGGGCTGGAAGTCACCCCCAGCCCTGCAGCCTGCAGGGACCCTCAGGCCCAAGAGCCACCTGTGAGATGGATGCTCTGATTTACACCTCAGGTACCAAACCTGGGACAAACAAGCTCCTGTAGCAACCACAGTTACAAGACTTGGGCTTTGAAAGGGTATTTACCAACAGATGCTGAGGAATATATACAATATATGGACCAAATATTGTGTGTGACTATTCCTTTTTATAGCCTAGTTGGAAAAAAACCCCATTTTTAAAAGAGAAGAGGCACAGTGAGGTCTAACAGCCATGGCAGAGCAGTTAAAAGCAAGTAAAATCTGGGCTGTATCCAACTGCCATCAACTCCTGTGTCACCCTGGCTAAACCAATCTGTTCCCCTTCTTCAGAGACATCAGATGAGGTAACACACACCTACCCCTGTAAATTATTTTAAGATGCTCTAGTGAAGCTTCAAACTGAGCAGCGTAGGGCACCCCTTCAGCCCAGACCCACCTCAAAACCCAGGTGGAAAATTCTCCTGCAAGGAAAGGCTGAGAGAACTGGGTTTGTAGAGGATGAGAGAACTGGGTTCATTCAGGATCACAGAACTGGGTTGAACTGGGTTTGGACAGGAGCACAGAACTGGGTTTGGACAGGAGCACAGAACTGGGTTTGAACAGGATGAAGAGAAGCTTTGGGGTGACCTGACTGTGCCCTCCCAGTGCCTGAAGGAGCTGGTGAAAGATGGAGAGAGATGATTCACAAGGGGCTGGAGGGACAGGACGAGAGGAATGGCTTCAAACTGACAGAGGGCAGGTTTAGAAGGGATATTTATCTGGAATAAATTCTTTCCTGTAAGAAACTGGCACAGGTTTCCCAGAGAAGCTGTGGCTGCCCCATCCATGGAAGTGTTCAAGGCTGGGGTTGGAGCAACCTGGGATAGTGAAAGATGTCCCAGATGAGCTTTAAGGTCCCTTCCAACTCAAACCATCCTGTGATTCACTGCAAACATGGCCACCTGATCAACTGTGAGACAGCCACATCTAAGAAAAACAAACCTCACCAGGTTTTGGGAAGCCTGCACCTCCCACACTGCTCTTCCCAGCGTGGAGGAATCCAGACTCCAATTCCAGGGGTCAGCCCGAAGCCTCCTGCCCTGGAGAGAATTCCCTTGAACAAACAGAGTGGGAGCAAGTCCCAATTCCACAATAGCTGCAGAGCAGGAAAGCACATGCAAATTACAGGGTGGCTGCTGACAGATTTCCTCCCAGCCCCTGTGTCAGGAGATCTAAACACGGGATGTGCCACGGGGAGCAGGCAGGCAATGATACGGTACCTTCTGACATAATTACCAGCTTCTGGGGAGAGCAGCCTATTATGGGGTATTTATAGGGTCAGAGCCAGGCAATTACAGAGCAGGCTCCTCTCCCAGACGTGTAATCCCAAGGAGCAGGGAGCTGATGGCTGGCTTTGATCAAATGGGGGGCTCCCAATGGGATCCCAGCTCCAGCATCTCCACAAGAGATGCCAGCCACGATAGTCCCTGTGATTCAGACCCAGCAGCACTGGGGACAGGTGGTTACAATGGGAATTGCTGGATCCTTGTGGCATTCTGGCTCTCCTCTGGCTGGCACAGCCAGAACACAAATGACCAAACAAGTGCTGCATGGCCAGCCCGACCTGTGCCACTGCTGACCAACACTGCCCACACACCCAGCAGCCTCAGACTTTGTGTTGTTTTTCTTATTCCAACTCTTAACCAAATTAATTTGTGTATTTAGGACTCAGACCTTGCAGGGATAGCATATTCCAAGAGCAAGGCATTTTTCTGCCAGCAGCCTGACCAGCACCAGCCCTCTCCCTGCAAATCCAGCAGGATTTTGTTCAACTCTGGTCAAAACTTCCACACTATAAATTCATTCTAAATCCCTAAGCAGAAGGTAAGTTCTATGCAACTTTCTCAAGCTGTTTCTGATAGGTTGTTTCATACCATGTAATGTAAAGAAAACCACCTCAATTTTCACCAGAAATAACAAAATGAACTGAAAGCACTGATCATAGTGCAGAGGAAAATTGTCATTTGAGACATCATCTCTTTAATGCCATCTTAAAGGCACCTGCAGGGTGTGCACAGTTTATAGTTGTAACAACACTTTCACTCTAAAGGGAAAGAAAAAATCCTTCAGACTCTGACAGGTCTGTGGATATGCAGAATAACTCTTCCCCAGCCTGTCAAACAGCTCTGCTGTGGAGCCAGGCTTTCCTGAGAGCACAGCACAACGTGTGCTCTGAGTGAGAACTGAAGGCAATGACATCAAAGCTGTGCAGACAGGAAACTAAAATGGTGCCTTCCTTAATGGCTTCCACAAAGAGAGCTGCTGCTGGAAACGGGAAGCTGTGCTGTCCCCACGTCCCTGCAAACACAGCAACAACACAACACAAACACAGGGAGAACGCCCCGACCCAAACAAACCAACAAGTGTCGCTGCACTTTGGGCGGGGGCAGGTCCAGATGGATCCTCTCAGCCCGAAATGGCCAAAGCAGAAATGATTCAGGTCCCAGGGCTGCTGCTCCGTGTTTTCCCCAGCTGCTGCCCTGACAACACAACCCAACAAGGCTGAGCTCTGCCCAGCTGGGAGCCCGTGCTGGGCTCACGGGGCTGCACCCTGCAGCCCCTTCCTCACCCCCCCAAACCCCTCCTGCAGCCCCTTCTCCTGGGAAAAGCACCCCAGGAGGATGTGAACCCATGGAAACAAGCTCCATCTGCATCAGCCACCCCAGCTCAGAGAAATGAGGAAGAACCAACATCCAGCACCAAGCCCAGCAGCACGGCCAGACCCACTTGTAAATGATGTTTCAAGCAGGAGAATCAAGAGATTTTTCAGTGAGGACATGTTCAGATTTTAATTGAGTCCCAGCAGCTCGGTACCCAGGGATTCCCCCACCCACAGAGGCACAGCTCTCTTTGGAAGTGCTACTGGCCTTATTTCCCTGCTGTTTGAAGTGATAGTAGCAGAGCTGCAACACAACTCCCACACAGAGCGTGTGTGGGATCCCAAAAACGAGAACTGACAGCAGGGAACAGATTGGGAACGGCTTCCCTTCAGGAAAGCAAAGCCACTGACACTGGAGGAAATCCTGGCTTTGTCCAGCAAATCTGGCACACAGCTTTGCCCACCTTTCCCAAGAAAATGACTCCTTTTGCACATTCCAGTTCTTACATCCCATTCCCTCTTGGCCTACCAGGAATTACTGACATGAATGAGCACCCAGAAGCAGGGAATGGCTTCTGTGGCCAACACAAACCTGGGGAATGTTTGGCTCTGGAATTCAGAGCAGTGCTGGTGCCTACATTCACTCCAACAATTCTCTTTTCCATTCCTGTCCTTGCAATCAAATCTACAGCGAGAGGGGGAAAAAAAGGGCAGAAACAAAAGGCAAATACTCTACTTGAATTGCTGGTCTTTGGTGCTCCTAGTTTTAGCCAGGAATCTCTCAGCCAACTTCTCCAAATTCCTGGAGTAATCCATCTCAATCTCTGCCTTCTTGCGGAAGAAATCCTGCAAGTCCTGCAGTAACTGGACCCGAAGCTCACACTGCTGGTCAAGGCATTTCAGCTGCTCTACCAACTGGGCACGGATCTCTGCAACAAATAAAAGCACTGCAGATTAAACACAATCCCATGACAGAAAACACCATCACAATCCTTCAGCAAAACATCATTAAAAAATAAATTCCCTCGTTAGTGTCACCCTGGTGGTGATTAACTCTGCAGCAGAAAAGGACTGGGGTTGCATCTTGGACACAGCAATTGCAGGAAATCCATCCCAAACCCTGCAGTCTGGTGCACAGCAAAGCTTTTTTGCTGAAAAGTGCATCAGCTACAAGTGTCAAGTGCATTTTTGGCACAGGGAACGAGTGGTCACTGCCTAAAAATGTACTGAATCTCAGGCTGGAAAAAGGACTGAGTGCTGCAATCCCCCACGTCAGCTCAGCAAATCACTTCAGGGAATTTCTATCAAATTCCTCTGCAAACTACTCCTGATGCAGAAACAAGACATTGCACATTCTGGGGCACTCCCCAAAGGCACCAAATCCAGATTATTCAGTTTGTTCCTGAGCCTCCAGCTGTGCAGCTCATTATAAACCAAGCCATGAAAGAGATGAAGGAACCCCTCTGGAGAGTCAATACCAGAGCACTTCCCATTAGGGAATCATCTCCAGGAAGGTTCCTTTTCCTTTTAGAATATCTGCAAGTAGCATATCTCCATCTAAGGACCCCAAAAAGCACAGAGATATAGGTGTTAATAATATAATTAATTATTAATATATATTCATAATAATCACAGAATAATTATTGTGAATGTCTCTATGTTAACATAACATTTTACAGTTTTCAAACACTTTACAAACATGAAAGTTTCTTCCATCAGCCCATGCTCTCCTTATCCCACTGATCCTGAATTTGAAGGGCAGAATAGTAAAATGACTCACTCACGGTCAAACAGGGCAAGAAAACACAGCAGAAGTGTGTCAGCCCCAGCCTAAAAATGCAGAAATATTCAGTGATGCAGCCAGCAAAGGCGATTTGGCTTTTACACAGGCAATAAACTCAACATGAAATCAATAAAATATGCCCTTTCATCTAAAGGTCTTTGAGCAGTGAAACTGTAGAGATTTGCCACGGCCTGACTGCTGCTCCCTCCAAAGGTTTTCCAAGATGTGCTGTTCCAGGCTGAACCCAGAACCAGCAATAAAAATTTCAGGTTTCTCAGCTTCCCTCACACCTCCACACTGTGATTGCAGGCGCCCACAACTCCATCACCCAAGGGAAGGCAGGGAGGGAGCATTTCCCAAATCCAGGTTTTTTTTTTTAGAAATCAACAACTTCACCACTGATTCCTGAAATACGGAAAATCACAGAGAGCAGCTTGGCTCCTCTGTGTTTGTTCCTCTGCCCAGGGTAAAAAAAAAAACAAAAAAAAACAAAAAAAAACCCAACCAAAACATCTGGACCTTCATGGTTTCATTGCTGCCATGCACTCCCAGGATCAGTTGCCTCGGATCGTGCTCACATCTGCGGGAACAGTTTTAGGGAATCTGGGATTCGCCGTGAACAAAACCCCACATCTTTATTTTAGGGACTCCCAAACCCAAACCACATGTATGAAAACACGGCTCCCAGTCAGGCTTGCCAAAAAGAAAAAAAATAAGAAAAGAAAAAACTGCACAAATGTGGGGTTTTCAAGCTTGAAGATGACCTTGATTAGCACTGAATTTGGTCATTCCAAACTTCTCAGCCTGTGGTAGCCAGGGGCTTTTGCTGCCAGCAAGCTTGTTGAAAGGGAAGAGTCAACACTGTAATGTGGGGGCAAAGCTGGTCAAGTTTATTTTTTTCCCCCAGGAGAGAATCTTAAAAACCAGAAAACCTGTGTTTCTTCATCAGGAAACACAGCCACACAAATACAAATACATCAACCTGAGCCGCCTCTGCACTTCTTGAACATAAACCACTCCAGCCCCGCTGCTTCCCCGGGCTCAGGGATGCCCAAACTCGGGTGGGAAGAGTGTGGGGTCACCCCAGAAGGGCTCAGCACTCTCTAAGGATGCTGAGGAGACAAATCCACGAGGAATTCAACCCTGGATGTGCAGGGAAGCTCGAGCCACACCAGGTGAGAAATCTGCACGCTGCATTTACTGGAGATCCCTTTGCTTTTGAGCTGCCTGTGTTGTTTGCCCCATCCCAGCTGGGGTTTCAGGACTGGCAGCCCACGGGGAAAGCTGGGATGCTCACACACATCAGACCTGCCAGCACTCATGGAAAACCTTGCTGTTGATGCCCAACATGTGCTGCACACACTTCAGCCACAAACCCGCTCGAGGATTTGCAAGGCTCTGCACGAGTGACAGGTTTAACCAGGGAAATGCAAACCAGACACCCCCATCCCACCTGAGGCTTTGCCATTCAGACTTTTCAAAGCAGAGGAGGTGATAACAGCACCAAAATTGCCAGGGAGGGGGTGTCTCCTTGCTGTAATCCTCATTTCTCCTGATCCTTCACCTGACACTCACCTGCAGGTCTGACATCTAAAAAAGAACATCCTTCAACACAAGAAGCATTAGAAAGCTCTTCCTTCCTTTGTGTTTTCTCCTCCACCCTTTTCTCACCAAAAGGGATGTTCCCAACACAGAAACAACTCTGTGACCTTTTCAGAAGCTACTGGATGAAGGACACAAACTTTAGTATGTTGAGGACTCATTGAAAGGGATCCCACAAAGAAAATATCTGAGCAGATCTGCTGTTTTCTGCTAAGCACATTAAGAGAGAGAGTCAGGATTCAAATCCAGCAAATTTTGCCCATGATGTTTTTATTTGTGCATTTAGGGATTGCTCATCTGCAATTTCTCAGAAGTCAGCAACAACCCTCTTAGCATGGATGAGAAGAGAACTGGGGTAGGGATGGCAAACACCAGATTCAGGCAGATCATGGTGTGACCACCCACCCCCCTCGCTGCCTCAATTGATGGATTTTTTTTATGAGGGCAACAACCCAGCAAAACTGGACATTCTTCACGATGTTCTCAACAGGAAAACCACCTTCTGGAGCAAAGGCAGGACCCCAAAGGACCACTTCCAAAAAACCAGCAGCTCTCAAAGACAAGATCAGCAGAGCACGAGTATTTTAATCAGAAAATCCCAACACAGCTCGAGCTCTTGGCTCTCGAGGTGGGACACTTCACACACAGCTCTCACTGAACAGCACCAAGAACCAGCAACTTCTCCTGCAGTGTGAAATGTGATATCAGCACTTTTCTGTACAAATACAGGCAGTGTTCTGGGGGGGAGCAGGGACAGCTGATCGGGCTCCCGCAGCGAACAATGAATCATTCAGCCCCGGCTTATCGAGGCAACCTTGCTCATCTTTCAAACACACACCCCGCAGTCCTCTGCCACAAAATAAAATCAAGAATGCAGGAATTTCCTGAGGCTTACTGGGCTTTCCAGAGTATAAAGTGCCTGCTTGTTTTCCCAGTGCTTACACAAGCTGAAGGTATTTTTTTCAGCCCTGCTCCGAGCACATCTCCCCCGGCAGAGTCGGGGCTGTGCGTGCTCTAACCCAGGGGTCACCGAATTACACAGGACCTTTTCATGTCTCCAGTCACAACAACCACTCCAGCCCTGAATCCACTGCTTCTGCATCTTTTAATTTGCACAGGTTATTAGGTTAACAGCCACTTTAAACACCAAAAACTCCTTTCCTTTAGAGCCTGGCAATCCCACCCACCGTGGTGTTGAAGACAAGGAACAACCTCCCCAAGACTCTGCTCCAGTGCTTCAAGGGCCTGAAGGTGAATAAGAACACGTTGAATTCAAGGTTAAGGTGCCAGTGGCAAAATTAGGATTAAACACCAGGTATTCTCATTGTAAGCCTTGGCCTGTATTGCTGAATTCTCTTTGTTGAATTTCAAGCTCACGTGGCTGACAACTGCACAATGCAAACATCCTCAGTGGCCACAGAAAGTTTTCCATCCACCTCAAACAATCCCTTTATTCATTTCCATCACCATAAAGTCACCTGGGTCTCTGAGGGACAGAGCATTGTATAATCCTGGACAGTTGCATGACTTGACTTTTATCCATCCTGCAACCACCTTCTCAACATTCCATGTAGCACACAGGAGGCAGGTCCAGTTTACAATCCAGAGGGTAAGGAAGGATCTTCTGCCTTCTATATTTTAGTCCCATTTTCTACCCAGAGCAGCTGTGGCTGCCCCATCCCTGGAAGTGTTCAAAGGCCGGGCTGGATGGAGCCTGGAGCACCCTGGAAGGTGTCCTTGCCCATGGCAGGGCGTGGAATGAGACGAGCTTTGAGGTCCCTTCCATCCCAAAGTATTCCATGATCCTCAGCATCCTCAAACTCCACCAAACACAGCAGAGTTCTGCAGAGCTCCTGGCAGGAATTTGTGTTTTCATCAAACAATTCCCCCTGGAGCAGGGGGATATCCACAGTGCCTGGGACTGCACCCTGCTCTGGTACAGCTCCCAACGCTCACCTTCTGGAAAAAGAATTTCCCAAACTCCACTTTCTAAGGCTTAAGCATCGTATAAAGTCAGAATATGAAACCAAATCTTCTGTACCAACGTGTTCATTCCTCCATGGGTCACTCAGGCAGTGATCTCAGAGCTCAGACCCCTCCTTCACAGGCTCTAAGGAACATTCCTGCTCGGAGCAGGAACATGTCCCTGCCTAGGAAGGGTTCCAGCTCTCCCCAGGGATTAGCTGGAAGTGCTGGAGCTGGGTGGCAGCAGGGTGAATCCCAGGCTGCCAGCACAGGGCACCTGGAGCAGGCAGGAGCAGCCCCAGCTCCGTATCTCCCCCATCTCCTGCATCCCCAGCCTGGCTTTCCCAAGGATTCCCCGCCCCAGCCCGAGTTCCACGCTGGATGAAAAGATGACAAGCTTGGGAAAGGAGTGGGATGGCAGCAGAACAGAACCACCAAGCCCCAGCTCCCGCCCAGATGTCACAGCCAGGCTCTCACCCACGGACCTGCTGCACCAGGCAGAGCCCAGCTGCAAATCCAGCTGTGCCTGGGGGTCCCACACCTGCCCCATCCCATGGCACTGCCACGGGACCTCAACACAGGCAGGGGGAATTGTTTGATGAAAACACAAATTCCTGCCAGGAGCTCTGCAGAACTCTGCTGTGTTTGGTGGAGTTTGAGGATGCTGAGGATCATGGAATGCTTTGGGATGGAAGGGACCTCAAAGCTCATCTCATTCCATGCCCTGCCATGGGCAAGGACACCTTCCAGGGTGCTCCAGGCTCCATCCAGCCTGGCCTTGAACACCTCCAGGGACGGGGCAGCTCTGGATGGGGAATGGCAAACGGGACAGGAGGCACAGCAGGAGCCAGCCAGGATTGGGAAGGTGGCAGCAGGGGTGTGGCGCTCAGTTAGTCCTGACTAAGGAGGAACCACACTAAACTGCACACCCAGCCTAGCACAAGATTATCTTCCAGGCTCCCCACAGCATAAGGAAGGCAGGAAAAGCCAAAATTAATTAAATCTCCGCTTCAGACAAAACTGGAGCAGTGATTTTAGATCTTGTGCCTCATCCTTTTTCAACCCCCATCTCCTGGAAGCTGCCACACTTGGGTGCTGAACACCAGAATGAGATGTTTGGGCATCCACCTTTGGAGACTCCAGGGAATTCAAATTAAAGATTACAGCTGAGTTTAAAGCCAACTCTCCATTCAGCTCCCAAAAGTTAAAACCATCCAACACTACAACTTGTGAGTAAAAGCAATAACTGTTTAAATATCCAAGTAACTTGCAGAGAATGCGCTGAATCACAGATTTTGACATGTTCTTACCACAGCACTAAATTATTCACATTTCTCCTGCCATCACATATGAGAGGCTGTACTCCAAGAGTGAAGGACTTGGTACTTCTGACTATTTTTATTGGTACATGATTACAAACAGGGCTGTGACTAATGACAGGCCCAGCCCAGCAACCCCAACGTGGCTTTATGAGGTTTAATGATTTAGAAAAGCCTTTATATATTAACAGCCAGAATTCCAGGGAACAAGCTGTGTCACCAGCCAAAAGCTGTTGATCATCACAGCCTTAAAAATCTCCCTGGTAATCTAAAAGCTCAGCTTTGAAGTGAAAATGATATAAGAGGAGGAAATACAGCCTTTTGTTTAAGACCAGAGCCAGGAGAGAGATTCAGGTTCACAACCACTGTAAGCCCTGGAAAAGGTAAATATTCTTTCTACAGCCAGATATTCCACTTGAGAAATAATAGCAGTGGGTAACACAAACTGACAAGAATCCCTTTGTAGTTATAAATATATAAACAGAGCTGGAGGTGTTGGGAGCTGAAATTCTTTCCAGCAGAGATTGATGAAATTGTTTTGAGGTGCAAGAAGAGCGCTTGGAGATTTGCATTAATGAAGTGAAAGCAGAGGACGCCAGACGTGCTTAAAAGCAAAAATTAAGGCTGGTCTCGGTCTCAGGGAAGAACTGAGGACATCCAGCTTTTATTTCCTCACCTACACCCTAATTTATGTGCATCACTAATTACCTGGGGCTCCCAGCTTTTGCAGGTACCACACCAGTGCCACTTGCAGGAGCTGCTGCATCTGCCCTGGGTGATGCCTCCAGCACAGCTGGGACCTGGAAAATTTGTAACTTTAAAGAATCCCACTGACCACAGCCAGCCTGGACATTGCTTTTCCATATCCACACAAAAAAACCCCAAACACACCACTCATCTGATATTCACAGACTGGAAACTGATGGGAGGCTTCAGACCTGCAAAGCTTTCAAGTAGATGCTCAAAATTCTGCAATTAACCACGTTGACAAAATTGCCAAGGAATTTAATCCATCCAGTATTCAAATTCAATATTTACATTCTGTTTTTCTGTCTAATGAAGGTCTCCTTTGCTATCATCAAAGCACAGCCCATGCTGTTGACTTTTGGGGAGGATGTTTAAAAGCAGAACCCAGATTAAATTCCCCTGGGCAGGGATTCATGGCCCTAATTCCAACAGCAGAACGTGAGCAACTCCTCAAAACAAGCCTGATAAGGGCAACATGTTTGAGTACATCAGGTAATAATCATCTATTTTTAGCTTCTACAACTGTTTATTCAAAAGAAATAAAAGTTTATCAATACATTTCAAATAACCACGTGCAAAGAGCAGGAGCAGCTCCTCCCCTCCAGGAAGTTTCACAGCTATTTTAGGATTGTCTGGACTCAGTTTAAGGTTTTCCCCCAACTGACACCAAGCCAAAATTAAAAAAACCTCAGGCAAAGCTTTGCTTATGCTTTCCCAATTTCTGAATGCTGGAAAAAACACCATGGGCAAGTAGTAAAACTTCATTTTATCACTGTTTTGCAGCATGGAATTACAGAATAAACAATTTTAAAGCCATTTTGACACACAGACTATTATTGCAATCAAAGACAACATACACACACACATCCCCCAGTTCATAGTTTCAAGATTCAGAGAACAATTTGAACTAAAAAACGTCTTTGTAGCCTCCTGCAATGAGCACATGGAGCGTTGTGTGGCCCTGGAAGGCAGGAATTGCTTTGGGCCCACTAAACAACCTGGAATAATGTTCTCCAAATAACTTTTTCATAGTTATTTCAATGGTTTCATCTCCTGCAGGGTGACAAAGCCAACACTGCATAGATGGCCAAAAACTTAGTGAATATTTTTAATATAAAGGGGTTTTTTTTCCTGCTCTGGTTCCCTTTCTGCTTCTGGCCCAGGGCAAACCAATTCCCCCTGAAGCACCAAACTCAGATATTTTCCATCACACTCTCCTACTGCTCACCCAAACCTTTCCCTCAGGAAGAAAAGATTCTTCCCTCAAACCCTGCTGTGTTAATCACAAAATAAAAAGAAAAGTGCTATCAGTGCAAGGAGCTGGAGATTTGCTCCCAGTTATTCCCAACAACAGGGAGTGAACGCAGTAAGGAGAGATGCTAAGCATGTGCTGGACACATTTAAATCAAATTCCTCCTGATTTCTCACAAAACCAAGGCTGGTTATGACTAAAAAGTAAAAATGCAGAAAGCTTCTGGATCCTCTCAGGGAGGGAGGGCAGGAGTGGGGATTTCCAGAGGGTGTTGCACAAGGCTCACACTCCAAGGAAGAAAAGTTCAACTCCTGCTCCTCCAGCAGCCCCTGGACCACCCCAACCCCACTGACACCACTCTTTAACACCTTAAACACCAAAATAATTTTAAAAAATAAGTCATGAAGGAATAACTTAAAAAAAATAAATAAAATAAAAAGTTATCCAGTTTGGGGAAGGTGGCTGAGCAGTGATCAACCCTGAGCCTCCCCATGGAGCATCAGAGTGCAAGAATGAATCCAACTGCCCCAAAAGTGTGGGAAATGCACAGAAACACCCTGCAGGAAGCACGGTAAGAATTCCTTTGCAAGCCATGAGCTGCCTGGGTGTGGGGAGGGAGGGAAGGAGGGAACCAGGGCTCTTCCCTTCAGAACTGCAGGAGATCTGAATGAAGAATGTGGTGCTCACAAAGCACCTCAGATCCTTTGGACAGGGAGAGGCTGCACTTGCCCTCAACAGAAATATCTGTTTATTTATTCTCGAATAAATCCAGCAGGAAGAGGCAGCAGAACAGGTCCAGGAGCTCAACAAAAGCTGAGCTCAGCTGCTGCTGAGCCCGTGCAGCTCCAGCTCCTCTGCTCAGGAACATCCCAGGGGATGCTTGGGAACATCCTGCTCCGTGCAGGAGTTCTGCATCCAGCTGTGCCAGGGGGGTTGGATGGGCAGCAGGACAAGGTTCTCCCCCCCCAGGGCTGGTCAGGAACCTCCCTGTCCCCAAAACACAGCCCTGGAGCCACGGGTGCCAAAACTCTTTGCAAAACAGCCCAGAAATATTGGGTTGTAGCTCTCTTTCACCCCAAATCTCTGATGCAGAAAGGTGGATTTTAGGGTTAAGAGAAAGAAAAAAAAAACAAGCCTTTCTTATTTTAAACACAACTCTGGCACATTTCTCCCAACTCCTGTTTCCAGCACTTTCTGCTGTGCTTTCCTGCCTTATTTCAGAGTTTCTGTCTGCAGCCCTTCACCCCACTGTCCTTCCCCCTGCTCCACAGTGTAGCAGCTGTTTAGTAGCCACAACTCCATCCTAAAACCTTACACATCTTCCTCCTAAGCACTCAGATTTCCTCTGCTGCTGCTGATTAAAACAGAAGTTAAACAAGGGCTCCTTTTGCCTTTCCAAAATTTCTCCTCCAAGTGTTTCAGCTGTGCTGTGTCAAATATTGTGAGGGGTTTATTTGAACAGTGAAACAAGCCCTAAACTGAAGTGAATTATTCATCAGAAAGGTGTAATGTGATCATTATTTCTGGCATTTCCCATATGCTCTCAGTGCCTCAGTTCACTTCAGGAATCCCAATTCCAGCTCCCTGCACATCCCCAGAGTGCCACATCCCAGTGCTGCTCACACAGACACATCCAGAGGTGAGAGCAGCACCCTCACACACACACAGGCACATGGAATCCCCCACAGTCCCCATTATTCCATCAGGAGAACAGTCCAGGGATGCATCAAATTCCCCATTCCCAGCTGCTCTGCAAAAACTTAGTTAATTTGATATCATAATTTTTTATTTATCTGTCAAGTGTGCTCAGAGTTTGGAAGTGCTAAAGAATCTGGATGCAAACACCCAGAAACATCATCAATAAGAAAAATCACTGTTTCTTCCCAATTTGCCAGACCTGAGAGTTACTCTCTTACACACAATTATTTCATGCAAAGTAACATCAAGTATATTTGTCAAACGAATAAAATTGCTAGAACAAAAGTGGCAATTTACAACTTACATGCCTTAATCTCTTCAATTAAAGGAAACTCCTTTGGAGAATTATGTCAGATATTTAGAGATACAAACAGAATGATTAATGCTGGTGTCTAATTGAATTTCACCTCAGGATTTCTTTGCCTCCCTCTCCTCTCTGGTACCTAACACATTAACATGAATAAATGATTGAGAAAGAAACGAAGAGAGGAACAAAAGGGGACATGTAAACACTCCTCAAGCACAGCAAACTCAATCTCAAAATCACTTCCAGCAAGGCTCCCAAATTCCAGGCAAGGAGGGGAGGAAAGTCACACACTTGGGGTCGGTTTTTTAATCACATGGACAATTTCCATCCTTGATTTGTGTTAAAAAGAACCAACACCGATTTAGCTAAAGATGAAAAATAAATAAATAAATAAAAGGAGAACAGGATGAGGCTTCATTTTAAAATCCAGCAATTATGTAAGAGTGAAAGATAACCTTGGCTTAATCCCACCATTCCAGAGGCAGCCTGCAATGAAATCCTGGGATTGCAGACCCTTCCCTGGTGGCAGCAGGACATCCCTCCCAGCCCTGGGTCCCGTTCAGGTGAACCCACCTGGTCTGTCCCGAGCAGCCCAGCCTGGGGCAGGCCAGCAGCCCCTGGACCTGGGCAGCTGGACCATGGAGGATCTCCTCCTTCCTTCCTTCCCTTGGGAACAGCAGGACAAGCTCTCAGCCCATGGAGAGGAGGACAGTGACCGTCCCCAGGAGTCAACAAGGTGAGTCAAATATCCAGGAGCTGGCAGTGCCTCCCTGCCAAACCCTGTGTGTGCCTTTCTGGGAGGTTTCCAGGGCTATTAATTAACCCTGAGCATTCCAGGGCAGGTGAATAATGAGCATCATTACAGACACTTCACAGCTCACCTGAACAACATCAAAAAGGGCCAGGCTGTTTGCCCAGGGTCCCAGTGGACAGTGATGACAGAGCTCCTCTCCTCCAGAGCAGCCTCTCATTTTCCCCACCAACACTTGCCATTAAAATGCCCCATAAAATCAAAGCAACGCCTCTTTCAGCTGCCAGGAGAGTTCATGATAAATCAGCCTTAACTGTTTGCATAAGAAATCAACTTGAAGCATTGTTTTGATTCAGATATAACACACCTAAAAGCCAGACAGGAGCCTAACTGAAAACCACAAAAAACACATTTATGTTAAAAAAAAAAAAAAGAGTGCTCCAGTCTCCCCGTTGCTCTCTGGCTCAGTCTGTTCACATTCAAAAGGAATTTACAGCAGGAATACTCAATGAGAGCAAAGCTATCCCAAGCAGGATTTTCCTATCTAATCCACAGCACTAATTCCTTCAGGTATAAATATTCAGCTGTGTAAGTGCAGCACTGCTGTCTCAAAAGGAATTCACATTTTACTCCACAGCATCTCTTGTAAAGGAAGAAATGAATATTTGACAGAGCCTGCAAAGCTCGAATTATGTGAATCATCATTTTTCTATCAGTTCATTGTCAGCTACAGCAACACCCATTAATCAGCACAGCTTAGGCCAGAGCAAGAACAAGGAGATGCTTATTTTTCACAAACCTTTGTCAGAGAACTGACATTAAAATTCAGGTCCTCCTTTTTACAAACACACACACGTGTGCTTCATCATTTAGAAACCATTTATATTGCTCCAGCATTTACAATAAATGACTCAAGGTTCAATAAAAGACTTTACTGCATACACTCTTTGGAAGATACACAGGGCTCTGCCCAGTCTTTGTACTGTAGTAACTTCTGCAATAAAATTAAGGTCTTCATATGAATTTTTTTTCTTTCCTTCTCTGATCCCATCCCAGTTCCCCTGGGGAAAAATCACCTAGTTTCCAAAAAAAAGCTTCTTCTAAAGAAACTCAGGTGCAACCCACCATTCACTATGTGTCAAAGGGGAAAAAATCCCTGTATTTGTATAAATAAAACTTAGAATAATTTGAAGCCAGAGTGTGAGAGACAGATCCAGGCATTAATCTGGATTCCCAGCATCAGCTGCATGACAGAGTCAACCCAGCATTCCCTGAAATTAAGCACCATGTGCTGCATTTTCCATGCAGGCTGAGACCTGGGGTTTGGGTCTGCTCTGCACAGCTCAAGCTTGATCTGAGCTCTGATTAATTCCCTTCATTTTTCACTTGCTTGGTGCCACTACACCAGCACAGTTCAGTCCCTAGAAAACACCACTAAAAAAAAAAAAAAAAAAAAAAAAAAAGAAAAAAGAAACAGAAAAAATCCAAATTTCATTCAGTCACAGAACCCCAGGCTGGTCTGGGCTGGAAGGTTTGGGTTGCACCTTAAAGCCCATCTTTGTTGATGGGCTTCCACTCAGGTTAAAATTGAGATTTCTCAAAGCCACTGGGGCAGGAGGAAATGCAAGCACAGGTAACTGTAAGGGGTGTGACTGATTTACCTGGAATATCTGAAGCCCCAGCCATGTGGCAGAGGAGCCCCTGGGGACAATCCCAGCCAAAACCAACAGGGAACAGTAGCAAAAGCTCCTCTGCAGGCACAGGGAATGTTTGTGTGGGTTCATTGAGCAGGGACTGAAAACAACACACCCAAAACAAGCAACCAGACCAACAAGGAAAGAGCAGAAATCACCAAAGGCTTTGGAGAGCCCAGGGGTTCCTGCACAACCAGCACAGCTCCAGCGCCAAGTCAGGGTCAGAAATTCCTCCATCCTCCTCGAGAAAAAAAGGTAAAGAAGTTTTCTCCACTGAGGTAGAGAAAGGAAACTTCTTCCAGAGCCAGCTCATCCAGAGATCCAACCAACCCTGGAATTATGCTCATTAATGCACCAAAAATAATGGAGCATTTTGTTTGGGTTTAGGGGTTTTGTTGGAAATATCTGTACTCAGCAAAAGCCTGTGTCAGGAAGGTCTACAAATATTATCTTAACAATCCTGAGCGCACAAATAAACGGTGTAGTAAAACCTCCATTGATGAAGTTACACGTATAACTTTCAATAAAAATTATTTAAATTTGATTTATATGCTGACAACATCTCAGATAACAGGAAACCCAGTTACTGGCATGGCTGAATTATGGATTATCAATACACGACATTTCATTAGCTCCTATTGCTCGTTAGGTGTATCAATCACTGATGCCATTAAGCTGTGACTGACATTTGTAAATTCTCATGGTGGTGGACCTTTCCTGTGGAGAGACATTCCTGCGAAGAGCCAGGACAGATGGATTTGTTATCACCATTTAAAATCCAACACTTTCACAGGAACCTCAGAATAACTTACAGAGGGAAATGAGCAGTGAAAGCTTCAGCTGCTCTGGTCCTATTTTTGTTTTTTAAAAGCCTGAATGGTAATTCCCCATTAACATGAGAGATCTGTTTTTTCACTCCTATAAAGGCATCAACTCTGCAAACAGAGCGAGTAACCTTATCAAAGCAAGCCACTGCACCTTCCAGTCTGACTCACACTGAGACCATCTGGACAAAGCATTCAGACAAGAGCTTCAGAACAAAAAAAAAACAAAAAACCAACATCTTGAAACAAATTGCCAGACAGGATTACACAAAATGATCTGTCGAACGTGTTAGAGACAGCCAGAAAAATCTTTAAAAGCAGACAGAGGGGAGGAAACGTGCATCCTTCTGGGATCCACTTATGGCTTATCTTTTCACCTTCCAGCTTTTCCAGCTATAAAAGCCAAGAGCAGACAGTGCACTGGGGCTTGCAGGCAGCCTGAAGTTCCTGCAGTGTCTCCAGAGATATCTCTGTTAGCTCTGGGAGCTGGTCCTGTCCCCTTCAGCCAGTCCTGGACCTGCCTGTCCAATTCACCAGCTGCTATTCCCAGTTACACCAGCAACGTGCCACTGCTCCCTTCTACCAAAGAGGGAGGAAAAAAAAAAGCAAAGAAAGAAAGCAGAAAGCAAAAAATACTCAGATCTGGGTATTCTTACTCATTTCTACCTCAATTTGCCCCGATAGCAATCAGCAATGGCTCCAGCTATTAAAAAAACCCCAAATCTTGGACTTGATTATCCAGGGTAGTTTTTATCCTTTATCTGCCAAAGCAGACACGCTGATCCAGCCAAGGCACTGGATCCAGCTCATTGCACATTTGCCTTTCCCATCAACGAGCCCAGAGGTCGTTTGCCAAAGGACACACAGATAAAGCAGACGAACTTTCCACTACTCCCCGACAGCTTAATTACTACCCAGAATGTGGAGCAAGCCATGACAACTTTGCATTCGTTTCCACATTTCATTTTTATGACACTCCAACATCTGCAGAGGATGCTGTAATTAAAAAGGAATAAAATTATGGTTAAAAAAAGAAACACCAACAAACCCTGGACACAGTCATTTGCCTGAAGAACATGGATTACACAGCAAGCACAGGATGCTCTGCAGCAATACAGAGTCAGTGTGCAAGCTTTAAAGTCCTCAATTACACACGCTGCAGCAGCCAGGGGAGCCTAAAATGAATTTTAAGTCGCACAGTGTGGCTGGAAGTGAGCTCTGTGCTGGACTGGGAATGAACCAGATAAGCACAAGGCATCCATCCTTGCAGCATTCCTGCATCCAAGTAACCCAGACAGCAAAGGCAGAGGGGTAAAAGCTCCCTAGAACAGGATGTCCAGCTTTTAATCTCCTGAAGTGTAGCTAAGAAACCACTGCACGGGAAGGAAGTCGAGCCAATCAATCTGAAGACAGCCTGATCCTCTCCAGCCCCTCACCTCAGCCCAACGTGAAAAATCTTCATTTTTAGGCACAACGACACCGAGCAGCCTTGCAGGTGATGGACAGAAGGACTGGGCTCACACAAACAGCTCCACATTTGCAGTTTGCATCAGCCACACCACTCAGCAATGCAGATTTATCTTCCTCAAACTGGAGAGGCTGCAGGGGAAGGAGCCGAGGTGCCTGGTGACAGCAGCTGCTTCCCCTGTGGCAGCTTCCTTGCAGAAAGCTCTGCCCTTAAAAATAAAAGCTGGGAGAGAAACTACTTCTCCCACCTGTCCTTTGGAGAGAGGATTTTAGATATGCTCCTCCAAGAGGAGGGCTCCAACCCAAACTGTGGGGATGGACACGCTGCCCACACCACCACAGGCTTTAAGCATTGATTCCTGCAGCATCCCAGATCACCTCCATTCACATTTGATATCAGCTTGTACTTCCCTTGATTTCACAACACGCTCAGAATAGAACGAACAGAAAATTCTTTCCTCAAGAGGTTTCAGTTCCCTTTTCTCAAAACTGAGCCAGCGACGGACGACAAGGCTGCTCCTCATGGGGCAAGCTGGGGTCTCCTCTCAGGAGCCATTTCCCCTCAGAACCCCCACTCTCCCCAGAAAAAAAAAAAATAAAACCAAACAGTGAGGGGTCTCCAACAAGAGGAGAAGATCCTGAAGGACCCGTGGCTCTCAGAATTAAAAACATCACAAAACACAATGGCCCCAACGTGCTGCAGCTTTTCATTCCGGCCATTGTCCGCTAAGAATAGCCCAGAGCCCCACGGCCACATTGTGTGCTCCTGTCCACCTCCCTGCCAGAGCTATTTAAAGCCTCGAACAGCTTCTCCTTGGATGTCAGCTCTGGCTGGGAAGTCAGAGCCTGGGCAGTCTTGAGATTGTGGATTTGAAAGCGCTGCCCGCTCGGTGCGGGGTGGAGTCTGTGATTAAAAACAACAGGAGAGGAAAACTCACAAAAAAAAACACTACTCACAAAAAAAACTCACAAAAAGCAGGAGTGAAAACAGCAGGGCAGGTGTGAAGAGCTGCACATCCATGAGCCAGCTCCTTCACAGGATCACACAACATTCAGCTCGGAAAACATCTCCAGGATCATCAAGTCCATGAGCCAGGATCACACAACATTCAGCTCGGAAAACATCTCCAGGATCATCAAGTCCATGAGCAGGATCACACAACATTCAGCTCGGAAAACATCTCCAGGATCATCAAGCCCATGAGCAGGATCACACAACATTCAGCTCGGAAAACATCTCCAGGATCATCAAGTCCATGAGCCAGGATCACACAACATTCAGCTTGGCAAAGACCTCCAGGATCACTGAGCCCAGGCTGTGACTGATCCCCACCGTGTCACCCAGACCATGAAGTGCCACCTTCCAACAGGAGCTGAATGTCACCTCCAGGCCACCTCCATTTCCAGCCTGGGTAAGGTTTTACAGACAATCCCTGACATACAAAGGCACAGGGATGCACAGTGAGCTTATCCTCTCTCAATAAATATATCCCAGTTATGCTGCTCCAAGCGTGCCTGCACTGAGCCACAACCCAGTGATTTCCACTGAATTACCTGAATTTTCCATTGAATTACCTGGCCAGGGGCTGTACAGAGCTCATTCAGGTGCTCCTCTGGCACACTGCTGGGGTTTGAAATAGTGAGGGTCAATTTTCCATTGAATTTCCTGAATTTACCTTGAATTATTAAAATCCACTGATCCAGCATCATTCCTACACTGATACAAACAGGTACTTTATGAATCACAAAACCACAGAGCAAGGCAGCCACAGAAGCTGAAATCAGCAGCCCCTCTGCTTTCCAAGAACAAAACAACACCAGCTAACCTCTATCACTTGCAAAGAAATCCAAATATATCAAAACCAGTAGGCACATGCTGGGAATAAATGCCAATGCCCAGGCATGCTGCTCATCTCAGCACGACTTCTTAATTCTTTGTGAATGATACCCCATTGACAAAAATAAAGCCATGGACTCAGGCAATGTCTATAAACATTAATTGTTGTGATTTGTAATTGTCACAAACATCAGCCTTTAAAAAAAACATGTTACTCAAGCCCCAGGAGCCCCATCAGCACCTCGGTGCTCAGAAGACATCTGCAAATCCAAGGCAGGATTTCTCCTTCTATCCACAGCTGTGCAGAGTCAAAAGCTCCTCCTGGCTCCAGTTTGGGTCCAAAAGGAGCAGAAAAGTGATTCATCCTCCCACTCTGCACCCAGGCTCCCATTTCCCTGCCAGAGCTGCCAGGAGGATCCAGAACCCACCACCACCTTTGGCAGCACCCAGGCAGGAGCCACTCCCAGCCCTCCCAACAGGGGGAACATTTGGTGACATTTCCACTGCTGCAAACGGGATGAAATTTGAATCAGGACCTATAAAAGATGAAGGTTGAGTCATCCACGCTGACTTCTCATGCACCAAAGTGGGTTTTGCTTCTTCCCCGTTTGCTGCATGTGAACAGTGCATTAAAGAAAATATAATCACGGAACCTCCTAGCAAGCAAAGGGAAAAAACAGCCTCAAAAATGAACTCACTGATGAATTCTCTTCTACTTGCTGCATTCACTGGACTTCTGACTTCATCTACAACAACCCTGCCAACAGGAGAAAACTGAAAATAACCTCTACCCCAATCAAAATGACAGCAATTAAGCCATTAACAAGCAGCTTGGTGAGTTCAAGCCATGAGCCTGGAACATTAAATGGCATTTTAAGCCTTTCTAGGGAAGAACCACTGCTTGCTGTTACAGCTCTCCAAAGGCTTGAATGGATGGTTACAGAACTGATGCTCAAAAAATCTGCATCTGGCTGAGCAAGAGAACTAAAACTAACACAAAAATAAAATCCCCACGCCAGCAAGTTAATAGTAGGTGTCGAAAAAAAAATTAAGACACCCGGTCTGCAGTATTAGTTTATTTAGAGTAAGCACATTATTAACCAATTTGCCATCAGTAATAGAAGGCATCCCCAGTGCCAGCACTAGAACAGAACTCCCAGTCTGCAGAAAACGCTGGGATGAACATCCTGACCTCAAACCCATCCTGGCACGTAGGAAATGAAATCACCACGGAACCAGGCACTGGCTGAAATTCCAAGTCCAGCCTAATTACTGCCAGGGCAAAGCGGATTTCTCTGCTCCTGACACACTTTTCCCCTTCCTGCAACACATCCCATTGCTCTGCAGCGTTTTCCTCGTGTGTTCCACTCCCGGATGGCAAACAAAAGCCAGGAATGAACACCTTCAGCTGGGCTAACAGCACTGAGAAAGGACCAGAGCAGCCTCCTGCCCCTCCTCCTGCTGGGATGAACAGCTCAGAAAGCAGGAGGGAATTCCCAGCAGCAGGCACTAAAAATAAGGAGAAGGTCTCTGCAGCACAGGGAATCTTCTGTTTGCCCTGGCACCAAGCCCTCTTCCCCACACACCCCAAAAATCCATCCCCCAGGAATGAGGGAGCACACTCCAAGGAAACAGAGTTTATTCTGCACAAGGAAAGGACAAGGAGTCAGCCCCACAAATAGTTTGCTGTGCTTGCTCTATCTCCCAAAAATACATTTAACATTCACAAACTTCCTCCTGTTTAAATTAAAAATCTTCCCAAGGCTCAGCCTCAGTGGGAACAGTGAAGGTTGGCTTTAACACTAAGGGTTCCTCACAGATGTAGGGAAATGGCAAAAAAATCCCAGTACAGGAGGTGGCAAAATGAGCATCCTTCACATTCTCACCTGGCCCCTCTTCCTGGCAGCCTCAAAGATTTCAAGATTTTAAAATATAAATTCGACATCCAGGATGGGCAAACCAGTATCTGTGCCAGCAGTGAAGTTCACACAAGCCTTCCACTCCTAAAAATAAAACTTAAAGAAAACAGCCATTCAAACTCAATCCCTGTGGAGCAAAAAGAACTTTGGGAGAATCACAAAAAACTGGCGCTTAAAAATAGCAAACCTGATTGTTTGTGCTGGGAGATTTCAGGGGAGTGTTTATTTCCTTCTTAATCTCCAAAACAGCAGGAATCAGAGAGAGGAAAAAAGTGAAGGGAGAAAGAAATCAAAGGAAGGGATAACTGCAGACACATTTCAGCTTCCTGACAATCTGATTCCAGACTTTACAAAGTTCTGACTCATTCCTGGAGTTGTTTTTTGATTGTTCTTTGCAGTTCAGTTTTATTTGAGGGATGAGCTGCATCCCCCTCTCCCTGTTTCCAGCTGATGCAGGGAGCACCCTTGGCTGGACAGACACCTCATTCAACATCACCCTGGGATTTGCCCTTCTGTCCCCTCCAAAAAACCCAAGAGGAACAAAAAAACCAAAAAATTACAAAGTAAAAGCACTGTGCAGTTATCTCCTCTGTCCAAGTAATTTTCTTGAAAAGAAGAGGCACATCCTGTCCAGCCACGCAGGCTGCACTGCCAGACAAAAAGAAACAAGATATAAAAAAATTCAGTGTTCTCTCAGCATGTTTCAAGATGTGTAACTGAATCCCATAAATCTCACCAGAGACCTTGATTTAGGTCATTTCGAGTAACTCACTACCATTTAATCTCCTCACCTACTTTTGGGCTGCCTGGAACACAATGGCTGAGCAGGATGTGCTGAAAGCCCCAATTGAGGGACCCAGAGAACACAGACTCCCAAAAAAAGATCTGGATCAAGGGCAGGAGGATCCCTGTCCTCAGCCAAGGCAAAAAAAAAAAAAAAGAAACAAACAACTCCCACGAAGCTCTGACACATCACACCAGGCTGGTTTCAACTGGATGCTCTTTCAATGATCAGAAATAATATTTTCATGATGAAAATGGATTTAATTTTAAAGGAAGAAAGCAAATTTTTTATTGCATGCATGCTATAATAAACACGCAGTTATACCCAGAAATAATTTGATTATTTAGCTTTAAGGCAGCTGAGAAATAACGTTTGTAATGTTTCAAATGTGCTGCAGGAAGTTTCAGAATCACAATTCTCTGAAAGACAACTCTGGTTTTTGGGTTTTTCAAGGATCAAAGATGCAAGAGTTCTCAATTATAATTATTATATATGATGTATAAACTCCCTCCTACACTAAGAGGCAAGCAAGACCAAAATCTAAGCAGAGATAAGATGTTAAGTGAAACTTAAAGAGTGATGCAGTAATAAAAATAAAATATAAACTTCAAGAAATCTGTGATGCAGCTGCAGAGCTCTTTAGTGTATTGAAAAGAACTTTGTGTTTGGGCTACTTCAAACAAACCCAGATAAATAAATACTTCATACACTGATGGATAAAAACACAAAACCAAAAGTGCTTTCCTACCATCTGATGAAACCCACTCTCTGTAAGAGAAATGAGGACTTGTGCTCCAAAAAAAGTCAATGGTCAACAGGTTTTGGTGTTATTGCCATGAGCAGGAGCACTGAGACTTCAGGGGGAGCTTTGCTTTATTAACAAAACCAGCTTTTAGAGAGGCACACAACAAGAAGAAACAAAAAAAAAGGAGGTGGGAAGGAAAAAGGAACCTGTTTTCCTTGTACTTCTCAGAGCTGGATTTGTTCTTCCTATCGCTGTCAAAGACCCAAAATTATCCTGCAAACACAGCACAACCTCCCCACAAGACAGCCCAGGCAGGGCTGGCTGGATGCTGATGGCTTTCATTGAAAAAAAAATAAATAAATAAAAAATAAAAATCTACTTACTCTTCCCACCCCCTGCACACAGCTTTCCATGCAGCATCCCAAAGCAACCTCCTCCTTGCAAGGACAGGCAGGGATCTTTTGGGGCTGATAAATGTGTTTAAACAGTCAACATATAAATAACTCCTTCGAGTGAGCCTTCCCCAAGATGCAGAATCCCTAAATTAAAGGTAACAGCAAATCAGCAGCACTTTCATCCCAACCATAGCAGCTGGTGGAGCTGCTCTGGGTTTGGGAGAGGGTGGGGTGCAATGGGAACTATTTGCATTGAGCCTAATCCTAAAACCACTGCAAACCATGTGAGGGAGCTGGAAAAGGCAACAGAGCTGGGAGAAAATTATAGCTGCTCCTCCAGCTCCCAGGCAGTGTTTATTGTGGAATTCAAAGCTGCAGATGCTCCAGCAGCACAAAAACATCAGCTCTCATCCCTCCATATGGGATGTTGGATATTGTGGAATTTCCCAAACCTCCACATGGGTTTGTCTTGCTCCTCACCAAAATACTGGTGGAGGAATCTTGGGTCCAGTTCTGAGCTCTTCCACTTCAGGAAGGACAAGAAAATCAAGGAGTCAGGAGCAGCCAAGCAGCAAATGGATAAATCACAGCAAGAATGCCCAAGTGTTCCAGGGTGTCTATCAGAAAATAGCTGGGGGCTCCAGAACTAAATAAAACAAAAAGCCCCAACAAAACCAAACCAACACATTTCCTTCACTGCCAAAATCTGTCACTGCTTTCAAGACATAAAAGAAAGTTCTACTTGTGGGGATTTTCCAGAGGGGCCAGCGCCAGAATTTCTTCCTGATTTAAATCTGAAACCAAACTACTACCTGAATTTCCACAGACAGCTTTGGTGGGAAGCATTTTTAGCAAAGATTTTCAGGGAGAAAGTGCGAAAAGTGGAAATTAATGGATGCAAGGAACCCTTCTCAGCTATATTCTCTGAAGTTCACTGTGTTGGAGGAAATAATTTGACATAAAGCCTAAATTAAGATTAATTCCTTAAGTATGAAGACAATGGTTATAAATGTGTTTGGCATTAGGCAACTGGCCTAAATAAAAGGACTTCTCTTACGCTTTTATGTAAATTAATTTATCATTACAGTCAGAAATTAATCATGTAATGGAAGGTAACAGCAGCATATGGATTGATAAAAGTTCAAACCAACCTCAGAGCAAACACAGGCAATCTGGATGGCATAAGGAGGGAAAAAGGCAATTTAGCAACCAGCAGCGAGCCTTCACACACAGGAAATAAAATCAACACTCAAGGGGTCCAAAACTTGGCTCCAAGGGGTGCTCAGCCCAAAATCTGAGTTTATCCAACAACCCTGGTCGGCACAGCAGAAATCTTTACCAGCACAAGTTCCCTGCTAAGGAACCTCACACATTTAGTACAGACAAAATTTTGCCTTGCAAATCACCAGAAACCAATAATGTCACAGCTCTGGTGAACCTGGCACAGCTCAGACTATTTAAGCCTCTCCCAGCCTGTTTGTGGGTGATGTCCATCCTCCTTTTTCCCCTTTTTTTTTTCCTTCATTTTTACAGCACAACTCAGAAGCACTGAAAAAAGAAAGGAAGAAAATAAATAAATAAATAAAAAGAAACAAGCCCAAAAAAAACCAGAACAAGGAGTATCCAGAGTTTTTAGACATTCAGCTCCAGGGGGAAAACACGAGAGCACAATTTCATTTCATTCATAGCAAGCTGAGTTTCCATCCAAACATCATCAGTGTATCCTGTGACCTTTGCAGTGCTGCATTTCTCCCTCCTTGCCCCCTCCCTTTTCCAGCTGCACACTTTAAAGTCCTTTACTGGCAAAGCCTTTTGTTCCTATTTCAGCATCTTTCTGCAAGTTTGGGTTCCTCCCCGTGGAGCTGGGACACACAGGCACAAGCAGCCCCAAATCCTGGTGGGTTACTGGTATTTTTTCAAAGGGTAACTGGGATGAAGCCTCTTCCTCCTTCAGCAGATGGAGAGAAGACAAAAGTTCGAAGGGTTCCATTCATTAAAGAGACCAAAGCAAAGCCAGGCTCCTTTCCAAAACCACTTCACAGGGATGTTCATTTATTAAATTTCTCAGTGACTGCTTATCAAACACTGGAGGAAAAACCTCCCTGGTATCTGCACCTCCACACTCTTCACTGTCACTGTCACCCATTCATTCATCCCCTGCACAGATTAAGGAAAACTGAGATTTTTTTTTTTCCCCCCAGCAACAATGGCTGTTTATTGATGAGCTTTTCTGTCCTCAGATTTTGATGCATTTTAGGCTCATCATCAAAACACACCCGTGACAATTTGCTTTCTGGGTCACAGGTCTGAATTTACATTTGCCAGGAACCAAAATCATATTAAAATAAATTAATAAATTAATAGCTAAATTTAGATAATATATAAGTTAATACCTATTAATAACTATAGATAATAGATAAATTATAGATAATAGGTAAATAAATGAATAAATAAATAGGCAGCTAAACAGAACTTTGGGATTTGCCCAGGAAAAAGGAAAGCAGCCCTGCCAGAGGGAAGGGATGTCAGCATCTTGGCACATCCAAACAATTCCCTGATTCTGCTTTACAGGCACTTGATACAGCTCTGGCTGCCCAGGAAGGTGAAAGCATCAGCTCTGCAGCAAGCTTCATTTCCACTCAGGGATGGTGATCCACACTGGCACCCATTGCCTCGGGAGCAGTGCACTCCTCACACTCTGATTTCCCAGGAAAACCCTTGAGACAGCCTCCTCCAGCCCTTCCCAGAGGAACTGGGGTGGAAGGAGGGCAATTGTCACATGCCAGGGAGCCACCAGCTGCTCCTGGTTGTCACAGCCCTGCCCACACTGAGGAATTACACCTGGTGGAAGTTTCTCAGCTACATAATCCTATCCCAAAAAAACTCCCTGTATTTTAACACAAACAGTGCTAACGAAATGGTGAATATTTTTATTTCTCCTAGAAGCAGCAGAATGACATCAAATGTGTTTTGGTGCCACACTCTCAGAGCAGTAGAACAGCAAGAGCCCTGCTCCAGTGTGAACTTGCATAAAGAAAAGGATGCTGTGGAATTTCCCAATTTTCCCACCTAAATTCACAAACTTAGATCATGCCCTGCAGTGGGACTGGACTGCTGGCCCAAGACACACTCAGGGACTCATTCCCAGGCAACAACTGCTGTTATTTTAAGTAGGTTCAATTTGCAAGCACTCCCCATCTATAAATTGCATCGTTCCATCCTTTCCTCCCTGCAGGAAAACCATCCAATGACAGAGGTACAAAAACAGACCAAAAATCCTTCCCTACTTGCAAGGGGCCAAGGAGCTCTTCCTGGAAAGTCCTGTGATTTAAGGAAAAAACAAGACAAAAAAAAAAACAAAAACCACCCAAAACCAACATCAGATGTAGCAGGACCAACCAACTCACCCTGCTGCAGCAGTTCAGGGCTGGAGATTGAAATCCACATTAATCTGGTAATTTGGCTCCTTCTCAAGGGCCAAAAAGCCAGGAGCTGCTCATGTGCCACAGCTCCCCTGGCCTAATTCAGCCCATTTCACACAAATCAAACAGTTAAAGACCTAAGAATTTCTGCAGCACATTTAGCAGCACCTTCAGAGAGGCTGTGATTAACTCTAAACTCAAAGCAAAACAACTGGGGCAGAGGATTTGGAGTTTAACAACAGTAAACAGTTCCTTTGCTGGCAAAAAATTACAATGTTTTAAACGGTTCCAATCCATTTACAGCATCCTCTTGGAAAAACACCAGTTGAGCTTCCTCACTTTATAGTACAGTTTCTGACTTCGAACACATGGAGAGTTTCAGTGACCATTACCCAGAGATTTCACAGAAAGAATGCCCTGTTTTGTCTCCTAAAGAGTTGCAATGTGGGAAGAAAAGGGGAGAGAGAAAGCAGAAATGGAGACTGGTCTCTGCTGATGGAGTTACTGCCAAGTCAAGACCCTTTCTCCCTTTTTCTTCCATACTTTTACCCCACAATAAATCCCATAACTGCATTTGCTTCCATTGCCTACAAAGCTCTGACAGCATTCCAAGAGCAGGACACCCGTGATGTTGCAGGAATTCTCCGAGAGAAACCATGAAATCTGTGAAAGTCATACCAAAAAATGAACTAAATAAAGTTGTGAGTAATGAATATCAACTGTGCATGGCACAGTGAAAGCCATTCAAGGGAACATGTGTTTGAACATACTTTCCATCTCAACAAAGGTTCAGATTTTTCACTCTTCATAACGACAGCTGAAAAAAGTTGACCAGGCAAAGAGATTCTTCCAAGTAAATCCCCAAAATGGCCAAAAAAAATTAGTAAGGATTTAAAAAAGGAATAAAAGATGAGTCAAGCTTTTCAACTGACAGGAAAAGGGAAAGATACTAATTTGTAAGCTCACCACGAAAGGAAATCATTTAGAGCTAAGGAAAAATGTCCTGTCCCTTAGCTGGGAGTCAGGGAAAACTGGCTATTACCAGTAAACTTTTTATAGAACCCTACTGGAGTTACACTGGCAATTCCTTCTGCTTTTGGAGTGAACTGCAGCACTGAAGAGGATGGAGTGGTTTGGTCAGCTTTGGTCTCCAGCCTTCCAACACCTGATGAAACTGCAAAAAAAAAGGGATTTTGGAGCTGGAGAGGAAAGAAGGCAGACTCTGCATTCCTGCACCTCCTTCCATCCTCATTAATAATCCATTAGCAGGAGTTGGACACAAAAACACAAACTATTGCTGGAACATCAAGGCAGTCTCCCAACGCCCCCTTCCCCCTTTTCTGGCACCAAGGCAGCTTGGCTGGCCCAATCCAGCTCCAAAACTCCAGGGATTAGCACTATCAGGAACTGCAGAAAACCAGATGATTCCACAGCAATTCCAGAGCCCCGAGTTTGGAGCAAGTCATTGTTGCAAACAAATGGAATCACTTACAGGCACAGAGCCGTGATTAACTGCAAAAACCCCTTAAAAGGTAGTTTTACATTTTAAATGGGAACGTTAATCCAGCGCATGCAGAGTCAAAATATCAGAATTCAGGAGTATTTCACTCAACCACACCGGGGTGAATGGCTGGAAAGTCTCTTTACAGGGTGTATTAAAATCTCTGGGAATCCCCACCCAAGTGGTGCAAGGATCAGTCACAGTGTGCAATGACCAACCCGGTGACCTGAACACAAAAATCGACATTTTTGTGTAACATCAACAGCACTGAAAAATCCCGAAGTGCACAGGTTCAGCAGTAAAATAAATGACAGTGATCGCAGCTCATTGATCTAAAAATCTGAGGATTTAGATTTTCTGCAAAAAACAAACCTGCAGCCATTGAGAGAAATGCCAATTTTTGGTTCAAATCATCACCAAAAGCATCTCACCTCCCTTCCAGCCCCCAAATTACAGCTGCTGACCCTGTCACAGCTACTTTTGCAATCTTTCACACCCAGAAGGGCTGGAGCAGTTGGGAGAGCTCACCAGGATTAAAAACTGCCGAGCATCCCTCAGCAAGATGGACCATACAAATGAGATTTCCACACAGCATTTAAGGCAAAAAAATCACAGTCAGATCAAACACACTCTCAGATGCTCAGCACCGAGAGGGAAAAGGGATTTAGCCAAAAATTATCAGCCATTTTGGGGAGGTTTAAGGGAAGGTTTTTAGACATTTCAGTAGCCTGAGTGTGATGGCAGCTGGGAGGTTGCCTCAAGTTGTTCTTATCAGGAATCTTCCCTTAGCAAAGACAAACTCAGCCCAGCAACCACGCAGCCACCTCTGGGCTCTGCTTGCTCCTGCTATAAATTACCTCATCCATTTGTCATATTTTTAGCACTTTTTGGGCTGGGCTGCAAGATCTGCAAGAGATGCATTTTAACCTTTGCTAGCGACTACTCAAGGACAGAAGTGGTTTATGAGCCCTCGCTGTGTAAAAAAATGTCAGTATTAAATTTCTGCAGCTCAAACCATGGAGCTATTTACTGAAGCTTTATACAAACTAATTAAATATAAGGCTCTCGTGGGACACGAGGAGAAAGAAAAGGAGAATTAAGAGATAAATCACTGGCTTTTCTTTCCTCAGCAAGTGTACACTCCAATTTAATATATTAAACCAAAAAAACACCCTGACAGTGCTTGCTGGGACACAGAGAGGCAGCATCCTGATCTCACATGGAACACACTGCACAGCATAAATTAATTATCTCTGCCTCACCACAACTTGCACAAAGGAATTGGGAGAGACAATCCAGACAAGGGGATGAGCTCGAGATATCAAAGGCTCCATATGGATCCCACGGAATCTCACTCTGCAGCCTCACAGGGCTGCCAGGCTCTGTGAGCACAGGGCACAGGGAGGTATCAAAGCCAGCCCCAGGCTGTCCTGGCAGGAGAATTCCACTGCTTGACACGGATTCATGCTGGAGTTTCCCCAAAAAGAGGCGCCCCAAGGAGTCCTGGGGACCCTCTCCAAGAGGACAAACCATGGAACCATCAGAGAAAGGCTGGAGGTCACAGCAGGTGTTAGGGAAAATCAACGCGGGCACCTCTGTGGGTTCATTCCCTTCTGCACAAGAGTGAGTTTGGAGCTGAACCTCCAGTGCTGGAGACCATCCCTGGGCAATCCAGCACATCCCGAGTCAGAGGGTCAGAGCAAGAACCCAAGGCTGTGTCCAGCCTGGTTCCAGCCACCTCCACAGCCTGGCCTCAGCCAGAGTGGACAGGGCACCACAGGAGCCCCTCCTTCCCCCCACACCCCCTGATCACTGCATGGTAACTCCGGTTATAAAGAAAACAATCAACTTCAGGAATTCATTTCATTCAAACGTTTATCTCCCCACACACACATAAGCCACGGGAAGAGCCAGCTCCAACCCAAAAGAGGCAGAGAAATTGGGGGACAACAAATCCCTCAAGCTCATGGTTATAGAGAACAGAAAGTTTCACTCATCCACAGCCCATCCCAGGTTGGACAGCCTGGGGTAGTGGAAGGTGCCCCTGCCTGTGAGATGAGCTTTCAGGTCCCTCCCAACCCAAAATATTCCATGATCCTTTACCCTGCTGCCCCTTTTTCAACCGAGCTCATTCAGCAACAAAAAATCAAAAATTTTGCATCGCAATGATCTATTAATCAAGCCATTCTTTAAATGGTTTCTGATTAACCACTTAAGGCTATTAAATTTTTAAACAAAGCTCCATCATTCCATTAGCAATCATTTAAAGTGCTTAAGGAGGTGTTTGTGGATTAAGGGTTTTAAATGATACCTCCAAACACAGCTCCCAGCACGGAGCAAAGCACAAAAAAATGCCCCAAGTTTCTAAATGCCAGCAGAAAATATCCGAGTTTTCTCATCAGAGGAGCAGATGCCACCTCAATTCGTGTAGCACGCCAACACGTGATTCATCTCACCCCCACAGCCCCTGCTGCACTTCCCAGCTCAGGGAAAAGATTTCAAACAGAGTTAACACCATTTCCATGCTGTTCCCACAAATGAGGGCAGAATTTGCTCAGGACACCAAAATCTTTTCTGTAAGAACCTCGGTGTGCTGGGTGACGAGGCAGCACCACCACACTTGTGGATTCCAGTGGATTTAACACCATCTCATGTGATGGAGAGAGCTGCACATCCCTGGAATCAGAGCTGAGAGATTCCCTAAGGAATCACAGCAGCATCCAGCTCAGAACTGAGCTGTCTGTGGGATGGAAAGCAAGGTTTGTGGGGTTTTAAAAGGAGCAAAGTCTCCCCAAAGTTGGTACCCAAAGGCAAGGAGAGAACAATCCCCACTGGCAAAGCAGCTCCTGAAAGGTCAGTGCTGGGTGGAAAAGGGAAACTCTCCCTCTGAAACACACCACGGGATATTGACAGGGCTGCTACAGAACCTGGCTTTGGTTTGTTTGCCTGCAAATACAAACAATAACAATTATATATATATATATATATTTAGAAAATTTCTGCTCCCAGCCCAGATTTAGGATGGGAAGCAAAGATGCCCTGACACTGCAAATCATGCTTTGAGCATTCCTGAGCTGTCTGCTCCCTCTACACCTCCCTCCCAGAGGGGCAGGAGATGGATCAGCACCTCCTTCCCCATTCCTGAGCTGGAGAGGGACGGGATGAGCATCCCGAGGTGAACTCACCCTGCCCTCACCACTAATTCAGGAAGGAAATCCCCTTCTCCCAGCTCCTCCTGACCCCTTCACACGCTTCCGGCCTCCTTAACCTCCTGCAGCCAACACAGCAACGCTTTGTAAGGCAAAAAACNGGTAACTCCGGTTATAAGAAAACAATCAACTTCAGGAATTCATTTCATTCAAACGTTTATCTCCCCACACACACATAAGCCACGGGAAGAGCCAGCTCCAACCCAAAAGAGGCAGAGAAATTGGGGGACAACAAATCCCTCAAGCTCATGGTTATAGAGAACAGAAAGTTTCACTCATCCACAGCCCATCCCAGGTTGGACAGCCTGGGGTAGTGGAAGGTGCCCCTGCCTGTGAGATGAGCTTTCAGGTCCCTCCCAACCCAAAATATTCCATGATCCTTTACCCTGCTGCCCCTTTTTCAACCGAGCTCATTCAGCAACAAAAAATCAAAAATTTTGCATCGCAATGATCTATTAATCAAGCCATTCTTTAAATGGTTTCTGATTAACCACTTAAGGCTATTAAATTTTTAAACAAAGCTCCATCATTCCATTAGCAATCATTTAAAGTGCTTAAGGAGGTGTTTGTGGATTAAGGGTTTTAAATGATACCTCCAAACACAGCTCCCAGCACGGAGCAAAGCACAAAAAAATGCCCCAAGTTTCTAAATGCCAGCAGAAAATATCCGAGTTTTCTCATCAGAGGAGCAGATGCCACCTCACAATTCGTGTAGCACGCCAACACGTGATTCATCTCACCCCCACAGCCCCTGCTGCACTTCCCAGCTCAGGGAAAAGATTTCAAACAGAGTTAACACCATTTCCATGCTGTTCCCACAACTGAGGGCAGAATTTGCTCAGGACACCAAAATCTTTTCTGTAAGAACCTCGGTGTGCTGGGTGACGAGGCAGCACCACCACACTTGTGGATTCCAGTGGATTTAACACCATCTCATGTGATGGAGAGAGCTGCACATCCCTGGAATCAGAGCTGAGAGATTCCCTAAGGAATCACAGCAGCATCCAGCTCAGAACTGAGCTGTCTGTGGGATGGAAAGCAAGGTTTGTGGGGTTTTAAAAGGAGCAAAGTCTCCCCAAAGTTGGTACCCAAAGGCAAGGAGAGAACAATCCCCACTGGCAAAGCAGCTCCTGAAAGGTCAGTGCTGGGTGGAAAAGGGAAACTCTCCCTCTGAAACACACCACGGGATATTGACAGGGCTGCTACAGAACCTGGCTTTGGTTTGTTTGCCTGCAAATACAAACAATAACAATTATATATATATATATATATTTAGAAAATTTCTGCTCCCAGCCCAGATTTAGGATGGGAAGCAAAGATGCCCTGACACTGCAAATCATGCTTTGAGCATTCCTGAGCTGTCTGCTCCCTCTACACCTCCCTCCCAGAGGGGCAGGAGATGGATCAGCACCTCCTTCCCCATTCCTGAGCTGGAGAGGGACGGGATGAGCATCCCGAGGTGAACTCACCCTGCCCTCACCACTAATTCAGGAAGGAAATCCCCTTCTCCCAGCTCCTCCTGACCCCTTCACACGCTTCCGGCCTCCTTAACCTCCTGCAGCCAACACAGCAACGCTTTGTAAGGCAAAAAACAAAAAAAAAACCCAAAAAAATAAAAATCCATGTGCCACTATTGCAACCCACTTTTAATTTCCAGCCCCAGAGATGAGCTGAGTTCTGGCAGCCGCAGGGAAATTCTCCCATTTTCCTGGTCTCTTGTCTGAAAAGGAAGGGAAGGATTTCTAATTCATGCAGGAGGTGAGAGGATGTGCTTTCCTAATTCTAAAGCCTCGTTTCCCTGTTATTCCCAAATATTGTGACTGCCAGCTCGGATCCATCACGCACATTTTGATGGGGTAAATAATGAAAGAACTTACAAGCCTCTAATTTTACACTGACTGCAATTCCCAGTTCCAAAGACAGCTCAAAAGACAGGAATAGAAACTAAACCAGTAAAAGAGAAACACGCCCTTCTCCATTTCTAACTTTAAGACCCTCAATATTAAAAAAAAAAAAAAGAAAAAAATCAAAATAAACGCTCAACACAGCTTCATGTTTGCTCAAATAAGTATTTTTCAATATAAATACCCAAAGTGCTTCTAGGTGCAGGGCACTGGGGTCAGGGTAGGATGTCTTGTAGGACAAGATGTTTTAATGATTTGCAACCAACAAGGAGACCCCCCCTTCCGAGCAGGAAAAATAAACGAGCACCTAATTACAAAACAATATCTTAATTGTCAATTTAAATCTAGGTTTCCTACTCAGATTTAAATCTGGCTGTTTTTTTTTTTCAAATTGCATTGATTTAACTCAATCAACCCTGCCCGAAGGCCATCTTTCCTGCATGCTCTGAGCATACCAAGCAAGTTTTAACCAATTAGATAAATCACTGAATCTCAGAACTTCCTAGCAGCAACGTATCAAGCCATGCACAAGCCCTAATTATTCTTTTAAATACGTCTTATCCTGAAAACTTCACAAAAATAAGAAGCTCAGGGGGGGATTTCACCACGTTTTATTATTTATTTTTTTTTTAACCTAGGACACATGATGGCCTGAAACCCATCCAGCTGAATTCTGCAGCAGACTTGCATGGTCATTACAAACCCCACTGCTTAAATGTGTTTATTATTCCCTGTGATGATGGGAATAACGCTGCTGCACGAGTTTTATTCATTTATTTCTAAGCGTGTGCATTTCTCTGTGTGTATGTGTATACACCCACACCCACACTGCAGCCTCGAGGTGTTACACTCCAGCACAGCAAGGAGAAGCAGGGAATTATTATGGACTCACCCCGAGCAAAATCCTGAATAATGGAAGTTTCTAGCACAAACAGCTTCACAGGGACCCTGGAGCACAGTCCCCCATCAGCAGCAGTGGAAATATGTTCCTCTGACACTGCACAGATTGTTCAAAGATTCCCATGACAGGCAGAGGATTAAAAAGCAATTCCCTGCCTCTCATATTTCACATGCAAAGCCGTCTCTCAGAACGGCACGCTGGAAAAGATGGATCTCCCCGAACTCAAAAATGTGGCTGTTCCATAAAAAAAACCCCTTGCTGTGGTACCTTAAAAAAGGCAACACCAAAGCAGGAACTACCCCATGGGGACAGACAGCCCTGCAAACCCGACCCAGCTTTGTATTCCGAAAAAAGCCCTGCAAATTCCAGGCAATCTGCAAATGATTTCCCTCTTCCCCACCCAAACATGCACTGCAAACTCCTACAATCGCCAGGCAGGCTTGCAATGAAGGGATGGAAATAAAACCATTCCTTACCTTTAACTTGAGTGTCATATTCAGCTATGATCTCCTTATCCTTTTTGAATTTTGCTGGCGACGTCATGTTTTCTTTTCCAAAAAGCTGAATAACCTCGAAAGAGATCCACCAGAACACGAGATACAGAAAGGCAATTTTCGCTCCTCTCAGCACGATGCCTTGGCTTGCTGCTCGTCCTTCCCTCCCCCCCCCGCAAAAAGGGAAAAAAATAAAAAAATCAGTCCATGGAGAGAGGGTGTGAGAGGGAGCACAGCAGCAGGAAAATGCAGATGTTGAGATCAGCGGATGGAAGAGGCAGCAGTTTTGTCTCCCTGCACCAAATCCTTGAGCAGCAGCATCAGCCTAGCGAGATCCTGCAGCCCCCAAAGGCTCTTCCTGATCCTCAATAGCACAGCCAGGGAGTGGAAGTCCTTCCGCACATGTTTTGTGTGGGTTTGGTTTGCCCGTTTTTTTCCCTCTCTTCTCTTCTTCTTCTTTTTTTTTTTAATTTATTTCTTTTAATGGGCTGAGAGATGATGCAAATCAAATCCCAAACGAGAGCAGCAGCAGAGGAGAAGCAGCTTTGGTTTGCTTGCCTGCAAATACAAACAATAATAGCAATAATATATATATATATTTAGAAAATTACTGCTCACAGCCCAAATTTATGATGGGAAGCAAAGCTGCCCTGACACCCTGACACTGCAAATCGTCCTTTGAGCAGCAGCAGCGAGAGGTTCCGACCGCAGCCCGGGCAGGTGACCGAGGGAACACGCCTACAACGGGGACCCGGGGGATGGACAGGGGACAGCGGCTCCTCCGGGATGCGGCTCCCGGGGAGAATTTGGGGGGCAGGTCCCGGGGAAGATTTGGGGAGCGAGTCCCGGGGGGTGATTTGGGGTGCGGCTCCCGGGAGAACGGGACATGGTTTGGGGAGCAGGGGCTCCTTTGGGATGCGGCTCCCGTGGGAGCTGGGGATGATTTGGGGCGCAAATTCCAGCGGAGAATTTGGGGTGCAGGTCCCGGGGAACCCTGGATTTGGTAAGCGAGTCCCGGGGGGTGATTTAGGGTGCGGTTCCCGGGAGAACGGGACATGGTTTGGGGAGCAGGGGCTCCTTTGGGATGCGGCTCCCGTGGGAGCTGGGGATGATTTGGAGCGCAAATCCCGGGGCAGAATTTGGGGTTAATTTGGGGTGCAGGTCCCGGGGGTTACGGGGGCTGTTCGGGGAGCGGCTCCCGGGGCTACGGGGGCTCTCTGGGGTGCGGGGCTCCCCCAGGACGTGGCTCCCGAGCCCCGCAGCATCCCCCGCTGACCGCGGGCTCGGCCCCGCCGCCGGTAGCCCCGGGCACACCGGGCGCGCCCCCGCCGGGCGGCTCCACCCGCAGCTTCTCCCTTTTCGTTTTGGTTTTTTTTTATTTTGGGGGGGGGTGATTTAGGGTTTCTTCCAGCGCCCGCTGCGCTGTGCAGGGCGGGACACAACTTTTCCCTCGTCTTTTCTTTTCCATTTGTATTCCTTCCCCCTTTTTTGGGGGGGGGAGGGGGAAGGAAGAAGGGCGCGCGGCCGCAGCCCCCCGCGGAAGATGCGCGTATGGGAGGAAGANCCGGGGCTCGGGCAGTCCGGGCGGGGCGATTACCTGGGCGCTGCGGAGCCGCCTCCCGCAGCCGGGCGTCCTCCGGCCGCTGGCGCCCGCCGCCCGGTCTCCCGCACCGGCCCGCCGCCGTCCCACCCCGCCCAGCGCCTCGGCCAATGGGAGCAGAGCGTTGGGCATGAGCGACGGGCGTGGCAACCAATCATAAAGCGCCGTCCCCAAGATGAGCCCGCCCCCTCTTCCCGCCGCCTNNNNCGCTTGGCGCCCGTGGCACCGCCCCGCCGGTGGAGCGCGGCGCAGGGGTGGGGCGGGACGGTGATTGACAGGAGATCTGAACAATAGAAGCGAGGCAGGGCCCGCCTTTTCACCAATAGCCTGGCCGGAGGGGTGGCACCACTGGATTTTTCAATGGGGTGGGCGTGGCTTGAGGCGCCCAATGGGAGGGCGAGGCCGGGAATTCAAACTGACAGGTGGGAGCGTGGCCGTTGGCGCCGGACCGGACCGGGACCGGGTCGGGATCGGGATCGGGACCGGGACCGGGATCGGGATCGGGACAGGGACACGATCGGGACAGAAGCGGGACCGGGGTCGCACCCGCCATGTCCTCCGAAGCCTGCACCTTCGAGGACCGGTGCGTGAGCGTGCTGTGCTGCCGGTTCTGCCGGCAGGTGCTGAGCTCCCGGGGCATGCGGGCGGTACTGCTGGCGGACACCGACACCGACCTCTACTCCACCGACATGCCGCCCTCGGGGTAAGCGCCGGGAAGGGGGAAAAGGATGCATCCCACCGGGGGATGGGGTCCTGTCAGCCCCGGGGGACACGGCTGGAGGGTTCTCAGCATCACCCCGAAACCCGGTGTCACCGGGAGAACAGCCCCCAGAACACGGTTCACCCCATCCCTGCATCCCCAACCCCAGGGAATCCACGGCAGGGCAGCAAAAATCGAGGATGTCCCGTGCAGGGCAAACCCAAACTCCGCTTTAACCCATCCATGGGGATGACACAGGCTCGGCAGCCACGGGAAGCTCCTCCCGCTCCTTTCCGAAGCGCAAATTAAATTTGGAAATAAAGACCCGCAAACAGAACAAACCTGATCTGTCACTGCTGCCAGCGCTCTCCCCCCAGCTCGGCTCCGTGCTGCTTTCCCATAGCGAGATTTGAATAGTAAGGAAATCAGGTTGTGAAATGACATGGTAATCAGAAGGTATGGGATGGAGAGGAGATAAGGAATCAAAGGTTTGGGTTGAAACAGCCCAGCCTCTGAGGTATTGCTCTGGTTCTGAGCTGGGTTTGGCAGCAGCCGGGGCCATGTCCCTAAGCAAGGTTCTGACAGTGCCACACTGAGCCCGAGAGCCTCTGAGGACCAAGGCAAGCTCTGCTTTTTTTTGGGCTATTTCAAGAGGATTTTCGACACTCATGCAATGTCACGTGTCTTGTTAAAGTTTCTATATGAGCATTCAAAAGGAAAATGAAACCGTGGGGAGGTTTAAAGCACTCAGGACCAATGGCAGCGTCACTTCGTTGTGAATTTCAGCCCGGTGTTATTGTAACACCACAACTCTCAGACTTCTGTACATTTCCTTCCTCCAGAACTGTCGATTTCATCGGGAGCTGCTACTTCACTGAAATCTGCAAATGCAAACTGAAGAACATCGCCTGTTTGAAGTGGTGAGCGCACAGCCGGTGGCACAGAGTGTCCCAGCCCTGTGTCCCCTCCTCGCTGTCACCTCCTGCAGCACAGGAGTTACGGGATGGACGAGCAGATTGCAAATTTAACGCTGCTGGGGAGAAACTCAGCCCACTGCTCCTTGGGCAAGGCTGCCCGGGTATTTCTGTGCGAGTCCCCAGTGGAAATGTGACAGCATTGTCAGGAGGCTGGGGCTCCTGGAAGCTTCTGTGCCACCTGCCCCACGAAATGTGTGCCTCAACACTGAGATATCTCTGTGAACAGGGCCCCAGCAAGAAGCAGTTACTCATATTCTAATTAATAGAAGATCCTCTTGGCAGATCAGGTTGTTGGGAGCAGATGGAACATGCTGTCGTTAAAGTTCTTGGAGTTCTTTTATCCTCCTTCTTAATGCCTGATATTTAAGGGTGAAAACAACAACTCACAAATAGCTCACAGTTATCCGAGAGAATTCTTCCAGATCCCTAATCAAGATTTTCACCTTTCTCAGATTTGAGCGTTGAGGGGGGTTGTGATAGGGACACAATATTTTGGGTTTTAGACAGAAGTAGAGAAACAGAAATATCTCATCAGAGCACATGAAAAAGGATAAATGGTTATTATGGTTTGATAGTTGATAAGGGTCAATAATCTGGCCCAGAGCAGCTGTGGCTGCCCCATCCCCATCCCTGAAGTGCCCAAGGCCACGTTGGAGCACCCTGGGGCAGTGGAAGATGTCCCTGCCCGTGGCAGGGCATGGAACTGGATGAGATTTAAGGTCCTTTCCAACCCAAACCGTTCCATAATTCTCAGTTTCACCACTCCTGCTGCTGGCACCCTCCTGTGCACAGTGCTTGGGTACAGGTGGATTTTGGGTGTGAGGAATTTCTCTGCTGGTTGGAATCACTGGCCTTCCAAAGGAAAACAAATAAAGAAATCCACCAGCGTTTGTTGGTATGTAAACTAATCTGGTTACACAATTTAGGTTATTAAACGCTTCTCTGTGTGCCAAAGATCTAAAACTCAGATATTCTGTAACTCCCAACAGATGTTTCCTAAATATTAAGATACTTGTTTAACCCTGTTCCCTTAAGCCTATCAAAACACGAGCATTACATAATGGCACTGGGGCTATTTAATTGGAGCTAGAAAAAGCCACCTAGATCCACCTTTTCCCTCTTTTCCTTGCCTTTCCAGTGGGAATGTTGTTGGCTACCACGTGATTTGTCCCTGCAAGCCCTGCCTGCTGTCCTGCAACAACGGCCACCTCTGGATGTTCCACAGCCAGGCAGTGTTTGGCATCAACAGGCTCGACCCTTCTGGTGAGGGACACCTTTGTTTCCTTCCCTTTCCCTAAAATCCTGATCCCCCATCCTGGGGAGGCATCCCCATACAGCCAGAGCATGTGGAGGGAGGCACAGGGAAGTGTTGCTGATCTGGAAAACCACTCGGGGAGAGGCAGTTGTGAATGAAAATTTTGGTGTAAATTGCTTTTAACCTCCCCCTCTGTGGACATAAGTCAGGATTTTCTGCAGCAAGTTAAAGCACATTAAAGTGAATTAAAACACAGCACCAGACACGGGGCACCAATGGTGAGGTTAGAACCTCTGGGTGCTCTTAGGCACCCACATTTTTTCATGAGCCAAGCAGCTAATAGTTGCTATAAAGTTGTTTATTGCAGAAGCACGTTAGTNGATATAATTCCAGGTTTATTTATAGTGGGGATGGTTTTGTGAGCTGTCAGGCAGCTGTCCAGGGGCATCTCTCTCTCTCTCTCNTTAGTGTCAATGGCAAAAGCAAAATGCAATGACAAAATGCAATGACAAAATGCACCAGCTCTCCCTAACACACATTCTTAGATAAAAACTTTCCAACAAGCTAAGACACAAACTCGAGCCACTACTTCTTAACTTTTTAGAATTTTAGTTTCTTAGCACACCAGGCTACATATAAACAATGCATATGGTCTATCTTGTTCTATCTGAAAAATATAATCAATATTTTTAACTATAACTTTATTGTGTCTAAAACTATGTTTTTAAGGCCTCCACAGAACTTCTAATATCTAAGACTATATTTTTCAACCTTCACTAGAACTTAAACTTCTGCACTAGTATCTAAGACCTTTTACTTACTAAAAGCACTAAAAACCCATTTTACTTACTTACTTACTTATACTAAAACCTAAACTTTCACTTCTGCTTTGTGTGTGAGTGGCTTAACATACTCCAATCCATCCAAAGGCTTTAATTTAATTCCTGCACTCTGATTTCTCTCTGAAGAATCCAGAGAGACTCCTGACTTACTGACTCTAACACTGATATAATTCCAGGTTTATTTATAGTGGGGATGGTTTTGTGAGCTGTCAGGCAGCTGTCCAGGGGCATCTCTCTCTCTTTTTTTTTTTTTTTNTGGGGGTCTCTCTTTTTTTTTTTTTTTTTTTTTTTTTCTGGGTGGGTCACATTGTCACTTTGACCCTCCCTGGGTCCTCCTGAGCTGGAATTGCAGCTCCTGCATCCTGGTGGGAGAGATGCCAAGTGTCTGGCAGGGTTGGATCCTCAGGAATGCATTTTGCTCTGATAAATCACCAGGGAAACTCCCTGCCCAAACCCTTCAGTGTCACCTGTGCCTCGGATCAATGCTGTGCACAAACAAATCATTCAGGAGGGGGTTATCAATAGCTGCCTGAATTGGTTATATAAATATTTCTGTGGGCAGGGATTTATCCTCTGAATTGGGCTGATAAAAAATAAACAGCAACACTCCCAAGATCACTTTGAAGGAAGATAGAAAATAGATTTATTCATCATCAACGTGACTTCCTGGGTTTTGCAGGGATTATTTTCTCTCAAAATAGACAGTTGTGCAACTTAAAAATAAGGTCACGATCCAAAAATATCTTTTTTTTTTTCCTTCCTTTGTTCCTTCCCACCAGGTGTGAATGTATTGCTCTGGGGCAACCTGCCAGATCTGGAGGAGAGCACAGCAGAAGACACGTCCTGCACCTCTGAGGAGGAATACATCAGATAAATGTCACCTGCAGGATCTTCCCTCCACTTGTGGCCTGGCTGTTTGGTTTGGATTTATTTAATTTCATCATCATCAGAGCTTAAACAACAGGAAAAAAAACAGGAAATGTGGAAAAAATAAATCCAGAAAAAGGGAATTCTTCTTGCTCTTTCCCTATAACCTTCCCTGGACTGCTGGATCTGCCTGGTGTGCATCCCCGGAGCAGAAACACCTTGGAAATGCAAACACAAAGTGCATTTACTGAGCTCTATTTTGCTTTTTATTCCTAACCCTCTACAGCTGATAATCCTTCCTTTCTTCTTCTCTAAAGCACTTTTCACAGAGCAAAACCTCTCAGCTGCTTTCAGCTTAGAAAAACCTTCAGGAATAATCAGGGGGAGTTCTGGAAGAGCTCAGCTCTGTGCTCAGAGTTTTGCTGCTCTGGCTCTGTGATCTCCTGCTCTTTGCAGCTTCCCTGCACCTGAGGCACCCCAGGATGCCTCTGGATGTGCCCTGGGAAGCCTCTTGGAGCCTTTCCATCTTTATTTTTCAATACTTGCAGGATTCTGTCTCCACAGAGATCAAGTTCATGTTTTCTCTCCCTGATAAAACCTAAATTCTGCAGTTTCTTAGTAGAACTTCAAAGCTACACTGGAGATTTTCTTCAGGGCAGCAATAAAACCCATCCACTTTCATATATATGTATATTATATATATCTTTTCCCCTCTCCAAAACAAAACTCAGTCATGAAATTTAGTCTTTTTAGAGAAAGGGAAAAAAAAAGGTGAAAAAAAAAGAGATGAGATTACATATTTGGTGTTCATGCCTAATTTTCCAACCTGGGATGCACAGACAGCCTGGTTCCTGTAGGTAATGAATTCAAAGCTCCTTTTCTGAGTTGTTAATAAATGATGTTTAATTTCTGGACTAAGTACTGTCCCCTCCAGCTACTCGCTTGAAGGCCACCAATAAAAAAATCCAGGTAAAATCATGTCAGAGAACAGAGGACACTGAAATTTGGATTGAAGCTGAACAAATCACTGTTGTGATGCTTGAAAGGGTGCAATGAAGACAGATCTGAATTGTCTCAGTATTTTTAATGCTCATTATAAATTTCTTAATGGATGGTACTACCTCTTCTGCACTGTTTAAATCTACATTGGTGTATATTTGTATGTTTGTGTCTTGTTTTGAATTCCTGTCTTGTGTCTGCCCAGGAAATAAAAGCTTTGGACTCTGGAGTCATCATAAATATGGATGTGTAATGATATCAGATAATCAAAACAATGAAATAGCATCTGCATTAAAAGAGTAGAATAATTATGGTTCTAGTACTAAGAATTTGTTTTACCCAACCCAAAAATAAAATCACTTGGGGCTGATACCCCTGACAGTTTCTCAGTCTCAGTTAACCCTTCTATAACTTAATATCCCAATTTTTGCCAGGTTCCTGTGATCATTACAGCATCAAGGTGACACCTCAGAATTTTTTTCCAGCAGAATTCATGAGCTAAAAATAAATCTGATTGTTTTTGCATAAGCACCACGAGAATTCAAACCCAATTGTTGCCACTCCAGCACTCTGTAACCTTCACCCTTCTGAGTCAGCAGGGCCAGGGCTCCTCTCCCACAGGGAAGCAGAGGATGAATTCCTCCCCATCAAGTCCATCATTCATGGTCCAAACCATCCATGGTTTTGCTCCCCATCTGCACACACAGAACTGGAAGTTCTACCATGAACTCGCTCAAACAGACCTGTGTAATTAAAGCAGTTCACCTCATCAGCTGGAAATTAAGAATGAGGAGCTTTGAAAGGAGTTCAGTCCTTATTGGCAATAAAGAAGCTGTAGGTATTATATACAAAGTATGCAAACATCCCCTATTGCCCCAGCTGTCACGAATGTCACCAAGGTAATCAATCATCTCCAGAGCTGCTCCTTTCTGTCTGAAATTAAAATAAAAAAGAACTGACTGAACAGTTTGTGTTAAAGCCACAGCAGCTCGTTGACAGAGCCCCAAAGTTTGGGGTTGGGTTTCCAAGGATCACCATGGTTATAGACAGATTTAACCCCAAACTGGCACAAAACCAGATCAGTATTTCTAGAGACACTCCCATGTCCTTCCCCCTACCCAAAGCTGTGTTTGAAACAAGCAGCTCAGGTCTCTGCCTTGTTTTCTCTTTGGTTTTTGACACATCAGAGGTGTTGGTGCTGTGGCAGAGCCCTGGGGTCTGCTGTGGATCACTTGGCTGCAAACCTCTGCTATAAAAACCCACCAGGGCAGGCAGTGGAGATATCCAGGGTGGATCCACCAGCAGGATTCCATGACAGATCTGTGTTGCAGGAGGAGCTGGGCAGATGTTCCTTTTCTTGGCGAGGATTTCCCATGGAAACTGGATGTGATCTTTGCTGTGCAGCCCTTGAATCACGAGGCTGAAAAACAAGAACTGCATCCTAAGGCCTTTCCTTCTGCTCATCAAGGCACCCAAGGCACAGAGCATCATCAGTGCCTCTAATCAGATGAGGGTTCATTTAGGAGGGACTAAACACCAGGCAAAAGGTCCCAAATTTTCGACTCCAAGTCAGATCTTCTGCAAGACTTTGGAGTCTCCTGGCACTGAGAGCTCTGCTGGAGCCCATCCCTCTGCCCATGGGCTGCATCTCCTGGGCACCCCAGACCTCAGCCCAGCAGTTTTTAACATCTTGTGCAACACAGACTTGTAGGTTCAGGGTCACAGACTTGTTTGGATAAAAACCACTTGGATATAAATTCCAAAAGGCACTGATGATCACTAACTTAGATTTGATCTTTGAGCCACAGGGAGCTGTGTGATCACTCTGTTATTGATATCCACCCATTTTCCTCCCTGCAAGTGCACAAAATCAGCTGGAGGGTCAGAGCAAGACAGTGACAAATTGACACCCCTCCATATTAAATAAGACTTACTGGGAGAAAAAGCCCATTTAAATCTTCTTCCTTATTCCAGCACAGCCTAAAGCCTCATCACAGCCTCACATTTATGTGCCACCATTCGTTCCAGAGTGCTTTACAATGACAAACAGTGAGGAATTCTCCTGCCACTGAACTGCAGCCAAGTGCAGGCTGCAGAGCAGCTGCCAAGGAGGCAGAGGGTGGCCAGGCCTGTGCTGGGCATCACCCTGGCATGGGGCTCAGAGGGTGGGCACAAAATGATCTGTGATCACCCTGGGATGGGGTTCAGAGGGTGAGCACAAAATGATCTGTGATCACCCTGGGATGGGGTTCAGAGGGTGGGCACAAAATGATCTGTGATCACCCTGGCATGGGGCTCAGAGGGTGGGCACAAAATGATCTGTGATCACCGTGGGATGGAGTGTGATTTCCATCACCACAAACTGATCCATGATCACCCTGGGATAAAGCTCAGAGTGTGATTTCCATCACCACAAACTGATCCATGATCACCCTGGGATAAAGCTCAGAGTGTGATTTCCATCACCACAAACTGATCCATGATCACCCAGCCAGGCTCAGCTTTGGAATGATCACCTGGCCAGCCTGGAGTGCAGCTCAGCCACTTCCAGCAGGTGACAGAAGGGTCCCCACTCCTGGGACAGAACCTGCAGTCTCAGCTTTGATTCTGAGGAAGAGCCCAACAATGAGAGACAGAAACCACTGAGCTATCTTTTATTTTCTGCTCCTCTCCCTGGCCTGCCACGCTTTGGAGAGAGAAGTGAAGTGGTCATTTATTAAAGCACCCAATAGTTTGTAATGAGAGGATTTTGCTGCACGTTTGGTTACGTTTTGCAGCCTGTGTGAGTAAACCACCTTTGTGTGCTGTTATTTGGATTTCGGGAGTGTCCCCAGGCCAGCACACCACGGTGCTGTTGTGCAAGGGATTGTGAGCACGGGCACTGGGAGGCTCAGGGGAGCTGCTGTGGAAACAAGGGGGGCAAGGAAAGGCACCAGGGACTGCCAGAGATCAGAGGTGAAGCCTCAAGAGGAGACTCCTGAGCTCCAACACCACAAGAGACAATGGAACTGTGCCTGTTCCTGCAGCTTTGGGTCCCTTCTCCCTGTTCCAACAGGAATTTTTGGGAGAACTCAGCTCTTCCAGCACACAGACTCAGCCACAGAATCACACAAAAGTTTGGAAGGGACCTTAAAGATCATCTCAAGCTCAAACACCTCATACCTAAATCAAGGATCCTTCCATTTGCCAGCACTTCTGGATCTCCACTGCATTATTAGTTATTCCTCTAGCAAAATATCCATTAAAGACCTCGAAAAAACCCAGGATATCCCAAACCTGTGCAGATACAGCATTTACAGAGCTGAGCTGCGATTTCGATTCATGGAATATGAGTTGAATTCATGGAACACGTGAACAGCCAGAGACTGAAGCTGCCCTGAGCATCTCCACTGGAATTAAGTCCAAGCTGTTGATGCACCACCCAAAATTCCATCTTCTCAAACAGAGGAAATCTCAACCACGCTGTCCTCCCAACGAGCAGCAGCATTTCCAAGCAGTTGTTTGGCCAGAGGGACATTCCAGCTGCTCTGCTGCCTGCGCTGCCTCTTGTCACCTCACCCGTGTGACACCAGCTCAGCCCAGAGAGCTGCACTATTGATTTCTCATTAGAAAGCAGGAATCACATCTTGAACAGCAACAAGAGGAGGGGGAAAAAACACCAAAAAACCAAGAGGGAACAAAGCTGGTCAAGCAGAAGCCAACCCAAACCTCTGGTGCTTCACTGCTGCTGTCACCTGGGCGCTGCCAGCTGCTGCTCAGGGCGATGCCACATGGGGGAAACGAGCCCCAGAGCACTCCCAGCTCTGCCATCTGCATGGGGACAGCTCTGTGCAGCCTCACAGAAAGCCAGGCTGAGGGAAAAAAAAAAAGTCCTGATCTCTTGAATTTCTGTGCCTGCACTTCTTTCCTGGAGGGAAGCGCTAATTAAAACTGCGGCATGGCTGCTCCGTGAGCAAAGCCACGCTGGGATCCTTCCCTGCTGTGCCAGGCACAAGCTGATGAGTTCATCCCTCTCCAGCATATGGCCTGCTTTGGAAGGGGAAATTTCCACTAAAACAGGAGATAACACCACAAATGCAGGTGTTCTGGGGGCCTCACCCCGAGTTCCCCAAACCAAAGCTGGTCCTGGTTCTGCTGGGCACGTCCTGGCACAAAGGCAGCTTAATCAGAGGTAAATTTGAAAGAGATTCACCTGATTTTGCCTCATCATCTGTCTCGCTCTCAGAGCCAACACCACGCTCCAGTGACAGCCTGGCCAGGCAGCAGAGGGGTTTTGGGGCCAAACCACAAGGGGACAAAGCTCCCACCCCTTTTGTCTGCACCTTTGGGAGGTTTCACCAGAGCTGCTCCTTCACCACCAATTTATTTCATTTTTAAAAGGCACAGATTTGATTCAGGCTTCGACAGGAACGAGTCTGCTCTGTGATTCCTGCTGTGCTTGCAGAATGCACCCAGAGAGCTCCTCCAGCAAGGCTGGCAAGGGAAGAGCGAGGAGCTCGTGTGCCACAAGCTGCCTCGGATGTGAGCAGTGCCAGCCCTCCTCAGCCACGCTAAAAACAGAAAAAACAGCAGAAAAAACACCCCAAACCACTTGGAGACAGCATAGATGGGATCTATTCCCAAACCATATATTCAATCAAACCCCAAATATTCAATTAAAAGTGTGTGACTCTGCTAAACACAACACCCGGGCCCTTTCACTTATTAAATGTTTTAATCTCTTTAGAGCTTTGAGCAATTCATTGATTCTCTTGCAGGTGGGCACAGAGCAGTGGATGGGTTTGGACCCCCCACAACACCAAAGCTGCAATGATTTTTTTTTTTTTTCCCAGGGTGCTCCCCAAAGCCAACAGGATGAGAGAATGATTTGGTTAAAAATGCAGATGGAATGGCACAGTCACAGCTGAGGGGAGGTTGTGAAAGCTCCTGCAGATTCAGTCTCGCATCCACTCATGTTTGATGAGAGCCGAAAATGTTGGGAAAAAAAATTAAGCAATCTGCTCTTGTGCAAAGCCCACCACAAAGACTTTCCACAATGTTGCTCCATTCTTTCTTGGAGCCCAGGTTGGATGTGAATTTTACTCTGTAAAGTGGATTTTACCCTGCTTCAAATTTTACCCAGAGTCCAAATTGCTTTATTTTGTAGCTGGGAATTTAAAATTCAGATGAATACGTTTTTTTCCTCTCTCCTGCTACCAGAAGGCAGCACTCCTAAGTGGCAGGAAGCCTTTATTCAGCAGAATATGTCCAATTTTTTAATTCCAGTCCTTATGGGAAATCAAAATTTAAAAACTGCTTAAAAGCAGCTGGCACTGGCCTTGACAGGAACCCTTTTTACTTTATTAACTGGATCGAATTTTGCTTTGATACAAACATGCCAGCGATGCATGAGCCTGAATTGCTGCTTTCCTTTGCACCCCCCTGGCAGCACAAAACCCTTCTCAGCAAACTGAGCTGCAAGTCAGCCCCAACCCCCCCAGGATTTCATAAGCAGCAGCTTTTGGAGAGCATCAGGTGCTGTGACAGCACCTCCTGCAGCGCTGCAGCCTCCTCCTGCTCCTGCCAGGGCTCACACCTGGGCACTGGTGGCTTGGGCATTAATTGCAGTGGCCACTGATATCTTGGGCATTAATTGCAGTGGGCAATGATGGCTTGGGCACTGGAGGTGTCCCTGGCCATGGCAGGGGTGGGGTGAGATGATTTTTAAGGTCTTTTCCAACTCCCAAATCATCCTGGGATCCTCCAGCTCACAGTCAGAGCACGACACCTGCACCTCTCCAAGGCAGGAGGAGGGTGAAGCACCCAAAAAGGGGCTGGGGGTGCAGCAAAGCCTCACCTGTGCACATTCCATGGGGATCCTGGAGGATCCTGGACATCCCAGCTCCAGCTCTCAGCACAGGAGCTGCCACCAGGCCACGGAATCACAGACAGCAGCACTGTGCCCAACAAATCTGCATCAGGAATGATAACAGGAAAGCCGGCTGGATTTGGAACTTCAGCCAATGGTGAGGACAGAAAGGTTCCCCAGCAGAGCACAGAGGGTTTAATTCTCTGCTAGCAGTGAAATAAAGAGGGCAGGGGGAAGCAGGAGCTCACCAGGGATGGGGACACAGAAAGGGACACTGATATTTCAAGGCATTCACCTTTAGGTTGTGAGCAGCTTATCTCAGGCTGCTACATATGTGGTCTCCTTGGGAACAGAGTCAGACAATAAATCAAATGTGCCAGCGTTTATCAGAAGTTCCAACCAGCCAAAAAACATCAGCTCCCCTCTGGATGCCAAATGGGCTTTGCAGGATGCAGGGCCAAGCCTGGAGTCACTCCTGAGGCACGCGGTGGGGTCAGACACACCACGTTAAACTCCACACGAGAAACACCACTGGAAAGCTCCAAATAATGCTCATAGTGCTGCTCCTCATTGCTCTGTCCTCCTGCAGCCACGGGCTCTGTCAAAACCTTCAGAAAGAGGCAAAAAAGAACCAAATCAAGCTGGCATTTTGTGGGCATGGTTGCTGCACACATCAGGGCAGCATCTGCATATCGTGCCCAGTCAGCCACAAAAATAAGGCAACCCACTCTCCTTATAGTCTGGGGCATGGAAGAGATTATTCTTGTCTTAGTCTGAACAGGGAATGGGGAAAAAAAGCAATATATGGGTAGGGTGGTGGTGGGAATGAAAACAGCTTGAGGAAAGTCAGCAAGATCCGTGCATGAATATTCTCAAAGTGCAGAAATCCTGCCAGACACAGGGGGAAAAATCCAGACATTTCATATGTCAGGAATAAAACCATCCCCGCCAAACCTCCTTTTTAAACTGGTGAAAATTCCCCAACTGGTTCCAAAACATTTCGCTGCTTTTGTGTGACCAGAAGAATTTCATGGCAGGGACAAAGACCTCGGTCTCACTCACAGGGAAAAGCAGCAGCAGAGACACCGGTGAGTCCCATTTATCCCAAAATCCTGGTTCTGGTGGCATCAGACACAGGTGGTGGGGTTGGGAGCCAGGGTCTGGGCACAGCTTCACTTGTGGCCCAGCAGAGGAAAATCTCTTTTCCCAAGAGGAAAAGTCACCCTTTCCCCGGAACGCTGTGAATGGCTCAGTCAATAAAAAAACCCGAAAGTAAAGCAGTTTACAGAGACCTGGCTGTGCTGGCAGCTGTGTTTGTCAGAGTGACAGAGCGACAGTCACTGCCCCTGAGGCGACATCCCAGCCCCCGGCTGGCACACAACCCCTCGGGCAGCGAGTTTTGGGGCTCACCTGAGTGTGGGTGCCCCTCTCCCCATCCCTGCTGGCCCCCAAAACTGCTCCAATCCTGTCAATGCCCCCCAAAACTGCCCGTGTCCCCTACCCCATTCACTCCCAGACCCCAAAACTGCTCCAATCCTGTCAATGCCCCCCAAAACTGCCCGTGTCCCCCACCCCATTCACCAGCAGACCCCAACACAGCCCGAGCCCCTTCCCCACTCCCTGCCAGATCCCAGTACTGCCTGTGCCCCCCATTCCTCTTGTCCCCCCCATTCCCTGTGTCCCCCATTCCCGTGTCCCCCCCATTCCCCATGTCCCCAATTCCCCATGTCCCCCATTCCCTGTCCCCCCCATTCTC
>VWZS01006882.1:363277-383708 GCA_013397075.1 Rhabdornis inornatus
AACAACAAAAAAAAAAAAAAAAAAAAAAAAAAAAAAAAAAAAAAACACCCACTTTTTTTCACCTTTTGCTGTGCCCTCATCCCACTGTGCAGCCCCTTTCCCACAGCTCTCACCCAGAATCTGGGACATCTCCAGCTCCCTTCTCCCCACCAGCTTTGCCTTTCCCATGGATTTTTTCTTCCAGCTTTTGGAAAGAAAAAAAAAAATAGTAATGGGGTAAATGCTGGCGATCCTTGGCTGGGCAGAACCGCAGTCTCCATTTTCGGGCTGGTTTTGTGCCAGATGGAGGAAAAAAACCAGAATTTCGGTTTCTGCCGTGTGTCAGGGACAATCCCCATCCCCTGCCCGCAGAGCAGGGAAGGGACAGCGGATCAGAGGAGGCAGCCCCGGGCTGTGCTGGCAGTAAATAAATAAATGACATTTCCAGGCTGCACGGAGCAGGGATGTCTGGCTCCCGCTGTGGGGATCCCGCATCTCCTCACCCCCGGGCTCTGGGGACAGAGAGAGCCCAGCAGGAGAAGCCAGAGCAGAGACTGGCGAGGGTCTGAGGCTGCAAACCAAGGACAGATTGTCCCCAGCAGAGGAGGGGACACAGGGGACAAGCACAGAGGGTTCCCATCCTTTGGGAGCCCCGTTTGGTAAAATCTCACGGTTAAACCCAGCTCTGGGAGAGCTCCGGAGCTCACCTGGCTGCGAGCAGAGCTGGGGACACCGGGGAGGGACCTGCGAGGGTGTAAAACCCAGCCTGCGGGTTTAAACCCAGCCTGGGGCATAAAACCGAGCCTAGGGACAGAGCTCACACACGGGGACACCGGGGAGGGACCTGCGAGGGTGTAAAACCCAGCTCGGGGTGTAAAACCCAGGCTGGGGTGTAAAACTCAGCCCCGGGATGTAAAATCCAGCCCAGAGATGGAGCTCACACACGGGGACACCGGGGAGGGACCTGCCGGGATATAAAACCCAGCCCCGGGGACACCGAGAGCCGCCAGCGCTCCCCGAGGAGACGGGGCCGGGACACGCTCACCTGGCTGCTCTCCTCGGGATGGAAAAGCCAAAGGGATGCAGCCCCTGTAGCGTTTCCTGCTGCTTTTAAGGAGGATTTATCTTTCCTCTCGGATTTACCTGCACAGGGGATGGACAAGGCGAGCAGTGCAGGGAGAAACAGGGATTCGGGAAGGTATTGTGGAAATGAGAGGAATATCGAGGGCTGAACCAGGGATTTGGGAATGTTCAGTGCAGAGAAGTATCAAGGGCTGAACCAGGGATTTGGGAATGTTTAATACAGTTGAGAGAACTATCAGGGACTGAACCAGGGATTTGGGAATGTTTAATACAGTTGAGAGAACTATCAGGGACTGAACCAGGGATTTGGGAATGTTTAATACAGTTGAGAGAACTATCAGGGACTGAACCAGGGATTTGGGAATGTTCAGTGCAGATGAGAGAACTATCAGGGACTGAACCAGGGATTTGGGAATGTTCAGTGCAGAGGAGCATCAAGGGTTGAACCAGGGGCTCTTGCACCTCTCTGCTCCACAGGAATATTTTCAGCTGAGGCAGAGAGGGAATTGCAGCTGCCGAATGCAGGGTTAGTGTGAAGGGGACAGGTGACAAGCTGCCCTGGTGTCGGGGACTGCTGGAGGAGGCACATCCAGCCCCCCAGGCAGGGGCAGAGGAGCTCAGGGGCAGCTCTGGGGACACAGGGAAGGGGACAGCAGGACATCAGAGAGGAGCCTTGGAGCTCTGTGCATCCCAGAGGGATGGAGCCAGGCTGGGGCTGGAACAGCTCCCACCAGAGCTCACCTGGGCACGGCCGGGGGCTGCCGAGCCTGGCAGGTGACCCCAACCTGACAGTGCTGCACACCCGGGACGAGGAGCTGGCCAAGGCCGAGGTCGGGGTGCTGGGCACCATCCTGGCCGTGGCCACCGTGGGCAACCTGGGCGTGCTGCTGGCCATGTACCGGCTGAGGAGGAAGATGAGCCGCATGCACCTCTTCATCCTGCACCTGGGGCTCACCGACCTGGGCGTGGCCCTGTTCCAGGTGCTGCCCCAGCTGCTCTGGAAGGTCACCTACCGCTTCCTGGGGCCCGACCCGCTCTGCAGGGCCGTCAAGTACCTGCAGGTGCTCAGCATGTTCTCCTCCACCTACATGCTGATGGTGATGACCCTGGACCGCTACCTGGCCGTGTGCCACCCGCTGCAGTCGCTGCAGCAGCCCAGCCGCCAGGCCTACGCCATGATCGGGGCCACCTGGCTGCTCAGCTGCCTGCTCAGCCTGCCCCAGGTGTTCATCTTCTCCCTGCGGGAGGTGCGCCCGGGCTCGGGGGTGCTGGACTGCTGGGCGGATTTCGGCTCCGCCTGGGCGGCGCGCGCCTACATCACCTGGACCACGCTGTGCGTCTTCGTGCTGCCCGTGGGCGTCCTCAGCGTCTGCTACAGCCTCATCTGCCACGAGATCTGCAAGAACCTCAAGGGCAAGACGCAGAGCGGTGGCCCTGGCACGGGGGGAGCTGGGGCTGGTGGCCCCAGCGCCGCGGGGAAGGGCGGGCAGCCCTCGAGGGTCAGCAGCGTGCGCACCATCTCCCGCGCCAAGATCCGCACGGTGAAGATGACCTTCGTCATCGTGGCCGCCTACATCACCTGCTGGGCGCCCTTCTTCAGCGTGCAGATGTGGTCAGTGTGGGATGAGGATGCTCCTGATGATGGTGAGTGCTGAGGGGACTGGGGCACGGAGAGCTGGGAAGGCCAGGAATGCAGTTGGGTTTTTAATAAATAAGTGCTGTCCCGTCATCTTGTCATTTAAAATAAAAAATCTTGGGGAAGGTTACAGATTTCTTCCCCAGTAATGCTTGTAAAATACCATTTTCAGAGTCAAATCATTCCTTTCACCAGAAAAAGCACTGAGAAGTGATGATTTCTGGCTATCATCCATAAGGATGTGCAAAGACATCTTTGCCATGTGTGCCTTTCCTCCGGGAATTTTCAGAGATTTCAGAAGTGGATTTCTGAGTTCACATGTTGAATTTGTATCCCTGTAAATCTTCAATAGTTTTCCTAACAGTAGAAGGGGCTTCACCCAAGACTGAAAGTCCCCTGGGAGATGCTTTGGGCAGCAAAGAGGCTGAAGGAAAGCCCAGAAGCTGCAGGGTCTCACCTCTCAGAGATGTGCCCCAGCGCATTCACACTGCAGAACCCGGAGGGCTCTCTGTGAACCTCGCAGCCCCCAGGAATGCCAAAGGGCCGGGAATGTGAGCCAGGAGAGCCCCCAGGTCCTGCCCAGTGCCCAGTGCCCATCCCCCCGGGCACGTTTCATCTCTCCCTCTTGCCTTGCCAGACTCCACCGACGTGGCTTTCAGCATCACCATGCTGCTGGCCAGCCTCAGCAGCTGCTGCAACCCCTGGATCTACCTGTTCTTCAGCGGGCACCTCCTGCAGGACTCCGGGCGCTGCCGGGGCTGCCGGGGCCGCCCCCGGGCCGGGCTGCGCAGACCCAACTCCACCGGGAGCCTGTGCAGCAGGAAAACCACGATCCTGAGCCACAGCCACCAGGCCGGGGTGTCCCTGCATGGCGACAGCGCCAGGGAGCTGTACCCGCCCTGCGACGAGGGAGTGACAGAGTCGGGCACGCTCTAAGGCTGCGGCACCGCCAGATGCGGCACCGCCAGATGCGGCACCGCCAGATGTGGCACCGCCCGCTCTGTCGCTGCAGAGCGCCGCTCTCCCCGCCTGGTGGCACCGCGCTTTGCAGAAATCCGGCTCTTTCACCCCCAAAAGCGTGGCCGTCCGCCTTGTCCCCGCTGTCGCACACGCCGGGTGTGCTGTGACCGCTGGGGGACGGACAGAGCCCCTCCGGCCGCTGCTTGACCACAGCATCCACCCCCCTGGTGTTTGGGGAAACTGCTGGCTGCTCTTCTCCGGGAAGGGATCCTGAGTCCTTCGGGAATAGGGAATGCTGCATCCTTCGGGAAGGGATCCTGCATCCTTAGGGAACAGGAGATGCTGCATCCTTTGGGAGCAGGGGATCCTGCATCCTTCAGGAAGGGATCCTGAATCCTTTGGGAAGGGATCCTGCATCCTCCGGGAATAGGGAATGCTGCATCCTCCGGGAACAGGGAATGCTGCATCCTTTGGGAACAGGGGATCCTGAATCCCTCGGGAACGGGATGCTGCATCCTTCGGGAAGGGACCCTGCATCCCTCGGGAACAGGGGATGCTGCATCCTCCAAACCCTCCTGGAGGCACTGGAGTTTTGTGCTCCCAGCTGCCAGCAGAGCAGCCGGAGCACAGCAGGCGGCAACGCGGCTCCATCTGCTGCAGAGCTCGCTGCTGCTTCCTCCTCTCACGCTCCCCCCGCGGGGCTGCGGAGCTCCTCTGGCCTGGAAATGCCCCCTGCCCCCTCCCCTGGGCCCCTGGTGCTGGGCACAGCTGTCCTGCACTGTGCTGTGCCCGCTGGAGCGCCCCAAATGTGGCACTGGCATCCCCAGGAGCTGCCGGCAGCAGCCCTGGCTCTGCTCCAGCCCAGCTGGGCACGTCCTGACTCCCCCTGTGCCGCCATCATCTTCTCCCCCAGCCCCATCCCGTGTTCAGCATCTGCTGCTGCTGCTTCTTGGCTGATTTTGAAGGGATCAGGAGCCCAGAACCACCCGAGGCTCTGGGAGCGGGGAACTCAGCTCCCCTGCATCCCAGCCTGGCCCCTTCCCTGCTCCCCGGAACTGTTCAGTGCAGGAATAAATCCTGGATGAGGCAGCAAAGAGCATCCATTAGCTCTGACAGTCGAGCTCAAAAGCTGCTGAAGGTGTCCCAGCAAAAGTTCCAAATTCCCTGTGAGCCACAGGCATTATTCCTTCCACCACCACAGGCTAAAGCTGTAAAAATAAGACATTAAGAGTAAACATTTTGAAATCTTCAGTATTTTCACTTTTTACTTGCCAGGCATTTGAATCAGATTTCTCAGCAGCTTGCACTCACTGGTTTTGGGCTCAGCTCCGGTTCCACCATCACACCTCTCCTGGGTTTTCCAGCATTACCCAGGAATTGTTGGGGTTTTTGGAATGTTTTCCTTCACGTACCCTTTGAGTTGGGCCAGATCCGCACCACAAGGTCATGGAGCCAGGAGTGCCCGGCTCCCCCTGCCACTGATCAATCCCAAATCAATCATCTCCCAACCTTCCATTAAACCACAGCATTGCTGAGCCCGTTTAAAACACACTTGGGGCAGCTCCGGCCCTGAGGAAGAGGAGGCTGTGCTGGGAGGCAGCAGCTCCATCCCCCTCACACAGCTCCCACTGGGGCACCATTCCCATTCCCAGGCACTTTGGAAGTTTATTTCTGGAAAATTCGGAAGTAACAAAATGCAGAGTGAGGAGAAAGGACATGGCCCAGGTGGGGAGAGACCGACCCCAGTACCTGGAGTGGGGACAAAGCAAGGAAAGCAAAAAGTGAGGGAAAATCCAGTGGAAAATCCGTATTTAAAAGGATTTTAGGAGGCTGATGAGCAAAGCACCATCACTGAGAGGAGCTGCCAGCCAGCTCAGTGGGGATTTTGAGGATCACTGCATCTCCCTCCCTGAACTGCCCACTGTGAGAGGTGTGGGGGGGGGATATTTCTTTCGCTTTCATGAGACAGGAAAAAAAGCCGTGACACAGAAGCGGAGCTGATTGCAGCCGGGCTGGCTGGAACCCTGCCCTGCCCCACCCCGCAGCCCTGGGGAACAGTGCTGCCTTGAAGGAAAAACGCCAAGAAAACCGTGCCTGCGGGTCGGGGTGGTACAAGTGGTGCTGCCCGTGCCAGGCAGTGCCCCAGGGAAGGGGACAGTGCCAGCTGTGCAGCTGCTGGGGGCTCTGGGCACCTCTGAGCAGCTTCAGCTTCACCCTGGTGTGACAGCCTCACATCAGTGTCACAGCTTCATCTCAGTGTCACAGCTTCACCTCGGTGTCACAGCTTCACCTCGGTGTACTCCACACCCTTGGATGCTCTGGGGCTGGAGAAGGGCCAGAAATTAATTTTCTTCCTCTTTGGGTCCACGTTGACGTAATCCATGCCAGTCTTGATGTTCTCGTAGTCCTGGGCAGAGCCTGGCTCGTGGCCCTGCCCTGGGAACACCAGGGATGTGTAATGGATGTTTTCCCCTGAGCCAGGGCCCTGCAGGAGCAAAATGAACCCCAGGTCAGCCCCAGCACCCAGCAAGGAGCCTTTGCCCTCGGAGCCACGCACCAATTCAGGAATCATGGAATGGGTTGGCTTGGAAGGGACTTTAAAGCCCATCCCATTCCCCCTGCCATGGCAGGGACACCTCCCACTGTCCCAGGCTGCTCCAAACCCTGGCCTTGGACACTCCCAGGGATCCAGGGGCAGCCACAGATGCTTTGGGCACCCTGTGCCAGCACCTCCCCACCCTCAGAGAGAAGATTTTGTTTTCTGATTTTCCTAAAGTGCCCAGGGATGCTTCCCTCTGAATAGGGGAACATTCCCTGAATGTGACAGGGAACAGCAACCACCCCAGCCATAATTCCATAATTGTTTATGGAATTTCAACGTGGTTTGATGGATTTGCCCCTCCTGATGCTGCTCTGGGGGTCTCAAGCTGGACACCCAGGTGGGCTGGGGATGTTTTTGCCCGTGGTACCTGAGGGCAGGAAGGGCTGTCCGAGTCCTCTGAGGTTTCTGAAGATGTGTCACTGCTCCCTTAAAAACAGAAAACATTTACCACCCCAGCACTTCCCAGACGGTTAAAGGGCAAAAAGGATCAAAGGAGAAAAAGCAAACGTGCTCAGGAGTGAAAATTCTGATCCGTGAGCATCATTGTGATCCCTCCCAGCCTCGTTTCCCCAGGAGAAACGGGGCAAGGAGAGCCCGGCTGGGCGGAAGCAATGGGGAGAGGAGGCAGCTCCTGCTGGGTCCTTCACCCACCCCCTGCTCCCACCCCTGGGGCATTCACAGCTCCTCAGGAAGAGGCATCACACAAACCCCACCCAAAAATTCCAATTCCTGTGCCAGGACAATGCCCCACTGCTGCAGGAGCCCCTTACCTGCATAGGCTGCTGGTGGATTTTGTGCCCCAGGTTTTTGTGCCCCAGGTTTTTGTGCCGTGTCCCCTCCTGGTGCCAAGGTTGGAGCTGGGGTGGGGTGAGGGCTGGGATGCTCCCCAGGGCTGCTCCTCACCTGCATCCCACAGGAAAGCTGGGCTGTGAGCAAGAGGAGAGTGAGCCCTGGCCCTGCTGTGCCCAGCACACCCCACCCCTGCTCCAGCAGCCCACCCCAAAATCATCATTTCAGGCTCATATCCATAAATCCAATTACTGACACGATCCAGGGCCCTGCTCTCCCACCAGGAGAGGCTGCAGTGACAAATCACAGTGCCAGGGCCTCTTCCTGCAAGTTTGGAATGATTTTGAACCAAAGCAGAGATGTGCTTTGTGCAAATGTGAGCAGCAGTTGGTGTGAAAGAATTCCCTGCTAGAAATTGCAGCTTCAGCTGGATTAATACTCCATGAGCTGGTTCTTGGGATTTTCCCAGAACTTTAATTCAAGAGCAATAAAAGAAAAATGGTTTTGAAGCAACACAAGGTTGTACAGCCCTCTCTGATGTGCACAGCCAGCCTGGAGCAGCAGCTCTGCAGCTCAGCCCTGCCCTGCCCCTTTCCCATCCCAAACCAGGAAATCACCAGGGAAAGCCATGTTTTAATTACCAATTTTCCTGCTGAGCATGATGTAAAAGGTCAGCAAGAGGACAGCGTAGAGCACCAAGGTGACAAGTGAGGTGGCAGCAGGAATCCAGCTAAACAAGAAAATAAAACATCCAGTCCCACTGAAATCACCAAATTCTTGTCAGTCCCCCATCGCTTGCAGGCACGTTTTAGACTAAGGTTTGATGGGAGCTTTCGGTTTTGCTTTTTGGCTTTGGGGTGACATGCCCCAAAACGTGGGGCTTGGCTTTTCAATAATGATTTGAGTTCTTTGCCCCTCGTTTTTGGGGCCCTGAAGGGTTTTAAAACCCCAGAAGGGTTTTCAAAAACCTTATTTCCAGGGAGGGAGTTTGGAGCTGTAGGGGAGACAGATATTACAGGTGTGATGGAATTATAGAATCGTGGAATTATGGGGTGGGTTGGGTGGGAAGGGAACTTTGACTGTGCCATGAGCAGGGACATTTTCAGGCAGAGCAGGGCTGGGATGGTCCCAGGGGTGCTGTGAGGGGCTCTGTGCCCCAGGGTGCTGCACTCACCACGGACACGAGCTCATCCTCCTGCCGAGGCGTCTGCAGGGTCTGGGGGGGACAAAGAGAGGCAGCAGGACCTGGTGACAACCCGAAAAAATTGTCCCATTGAGCCTCACGCTGCTCCACACCAGCTGGAGATCAGGCTCAGCACTTGGAAGCAGTGGTTGGATGAGGCAGATGTGAAATAAAGGGTTTTTTATTTTATCCCAGCCCTCCCCCTGTGAGAATCCCTCTGGTTCACACCCTCACAGAGCTCTCTTATCACTGAATTAATGGCTTTATACACGGTCATATCTGAGACTTGTCTGGGCTTCCTGGGCTCCACTGCAACAGAATTGAAATTTATTTTTCTTGCTTTAATCCTCTCTCACGGTTCGTTTTTTTTTCCCCTTTTTCTCTTTTTAATCCATAAAAAAAAAAAAGAAAAAAAGAAAAAAAAAGAAAAAAGGATAACTACAAGATGAAGAAAAAAAAATTCCATGGAAAAAGTAACCAAAGGAAGGTCGTGGGTTGGTGTGAGTCATCGTCCAGACAGAAATATCAGAGGCTCTCCAACACCTCAGTGTCTGAAACACCTCGGGTTTAATACTGGGAGAGCTCCAATCCTGGTGAGGTTAAGAGGGTTTGAGGCAGAAAATCAGAAAACACCAATGCCTGGGCTGGGCCCCTTGGCTTGGCACTTCTGGCCATAACACTCAAGAGGTTTATAATAAAAAATAAGGGTGTTCATTTTGTGAAAATAGCTATGGGATGCTCCTTTTTTTGTGAGATTTCACTTGCAAAAAAAGCACTTTAAATCTTCCCTCACTGCTATATAAATCACTCACTATTTATAAATGGTTGATAGGGAGAGATCTTCAGCTGAGGCTTTGATACAGTGATTAAAGCAGCCATGATAATTTGATTGATAGACTGATGGGTAAATTGATAGAGCAAAGGCATTATCCATCCTGTGGAGCAAATTCTATCGTTTCCTCTACGACACATTTCTGAGCCTAATTCATCAAAAGCTTTCCTGATAACCACCAATCTCCTGTAAATCCACTCATGCAGACAGTTTGATGCCTGCCAAGCTAAAAGTTCATTTTTTGCAGGAACTTTCCCCCTCCCTTGCTGAACAAATCTGTCCCCAAATATCCTTCTCAAAGGGCTGCCACTCTTAAATGGTTCATTTCCTACTGTGGGGCAGGAGATGCTGCTGCAGCAGCAGATAAGGATCTGAAAAATGAGCTGTTCAAAAGGAAATTGCAAAATAAGCCCCAAATCCAACTATCAGCAGCAGCAGAGATGGGTACGGCGAGATGGAGGCGCCGATATCGGGTGGGTATCAAAAAATCTGATCTCAGACAGCAGCCATTGAGAGCCTGGCACCAAAAATGCTTTTTTTGGGTGTCTTAGAGAACTTCTGCGAGCCTGCAGCCCCCAGGACTTCAACCCCTTCTCAAGAAAATGCTGAAATCAAGGAGCTGCTCCTTGGCCGGGCAGCGAGGGGTCAACCTGAGGCATCTGCTAAAGGTGACTGGAAGCTCCAGAATGCCCCAAATTATTTGAATCCCACTTGAGCCAGGCCTAGCTGGCCCACTGGAGCTGGGGATGGCCCAGCACGTGGCCAGGGTGATTCCCAGCCCAGCTTTTCTCCCGTGGTTCCACCCTCTGCTCCCGCGCCAGCGTGGCTGGAGCGCGGTGCCCAGCGCGGGTTTATTTACCTGGGGCTCCGAGCTCTCCACACCTTGCCTTCCTTCCCCACGGCTCTGGGGCAGCTGGGGCCGTGCAGGCAGCAGGGTTTGGGGCTGTTCCAGCAGGATTTAGGGCAGTGCAGGCAGCAGGATTTAGGATTTAGGGCTGTTCCAGCAGCATTTTGGGCGCCGAGCGGGGTCCAGCAGCGCAGCAGTGCCGGATGCGGTCGCGCTCTACGGGTCAGAGGCACCGAGCACACGAGGTTTCATGACACCTCCCCTCTGTCAGCGGCCTCATTTAAATAGATTGAGGTGTTTCTCTGCTGTTCTGCAGCTTTTTAGCTCCTTCACCCCTCCATCAATTGTCCATTTTCCAGCAGCTTTGTCTCGAAATTCAGCTGAGCTTCCTTGGGCCGAGCAGTGCTGAGGGAGCTGAGCCCAGCCCAACTCAGCTGCTACCCAAAACAAGCTCTGGATGCTTCCAAACAAACATTTTCCACAGGGATGGAGCGTTTTACACCACCTGGCTCCATGTCTGCTGGGGGTGGACGGGCCTCCACTCTGGAAAATGTTCTGCAACCTTTGGGGTGCAGGCAGCAGCCTGGCAGATCCCATCCTGAGAGTTCCCAGGAGGTTTGGGGAGTGCTGGGCTGCTGGTTCACAGGAATTGAACTGTGGGGTTTGTAGCTCTGGAGGGGCCCTGCAGCAGCCCAGCCTCATCCCTGGCAGAAAGGAACAAGAAATTCCCTTTTTTCCAAATTCCCTGACTCATGGGGACGGCACCTGCTCGCCTTTGAACGTCTCCACCAGCCCACAGCAAAAGTCCCAGGGATAAAACATCCCAAAGAATCACCCTGGATTACCTAAAAGCAAAGAGAAGATCTCAAAAAGCATCACCTACCCCTGGAGCTGCATCACAACTTCCCAAATTCCCCTTCATCCCTGGGACTGCTCCCACCATCCATCAGCTCCATCATCAGATGTTGGTCCTGCTCTCCTCACAGCTGCTGAGTCCCAGGTAAATGTTTTGGGGTTTATTTAACTGAAACTTGCTTGTTTGTTGATTTTTTTTCAGGTGAGAGTTTGCTGCTGCAGCTCTTTCAAGTGCTCGGTGGTGGATAAGCAGATTAACAGGTGGGAGAAGTGTCTGATAAAGGGAGGAAAAAAGAGATTTTTAGAAAACCCTGCTGGGGCACGACGTGAATCAGTCAGGGCAGTGTCTCCACTAAAGGAAATGTGTAAAAAGCAACACAGATAACACATTTTTAGCCTGAGAACAGTTTTTTTTTAAAGGAGGAAAGTGCTTCACACAGAGCTGGTGAAAGGTACTTTTTCCACCCAAGGGGTAAAATCTGTTTCTGATGTACCTGAGGGCAGGTGTGTGGTTCTGGAGGGGTGGGACACAGCTGGGGACAGCCCTGCCTGGCAGAGGCCATTCCTTTCCTACCAGACTGGAATATTCCAGGAGCTGGGGTCACCTTTCCTCAATTTCTCCAGAGCAGCACAGCCTGGCCCTGCCAAGCTGAGGGACACCAAGGCTTGGAAATTGAGCAACTCTTCCCTTTGCATTCCACACATTGAGGTACAGCTGGGATATGTATGAAACAAAGCCTTTTGGACCCAATTTTTCTGTGCAAATCCAGCCCAGTTGCTCCCAAAACACAGAAAGAAAAAAAAAAAAACCACTTTGTTCTACTTGAAATAAAAATTTTGAAGTGCCTCTAAGAGTTGAGCTTTTAAAATTGCTTCTAAAATAACTCAAAAGTCGAAATAGATTTGCTTAGCTGCAAAAATTTCTAAATGAAAGGTCTGGCTTCATTATGACTTTCATCTTCCTATTTTAATGCTGAATCCGCTGCCAGGAGTTTGCAGATTACGATGATCCAATTGGGGAATCTTTTCCACAAAATAAACTATTTCACTTAAAGTGTTTGGTGTGTCTGTGCTGCTGCTCACCCTCACGTTTATCTCCAAAGCCCAGTGACCCTTCAGGCTGGGTTTTCTGACAGGATTTTCGGGTTTTAAACCATGTCTGGAACAATCCATTTGCTGTTTTCGGCTGATCTGGCACTTGCTGCAGCTGCTTTTGTTTTAGGAAGTTTCTTTCTAATCCATGAATATGTGATTAGGACAAGGAGGGAGGCTGGTACATTAAACTGCATCTCAAAAGGGGAAATAGAGGATAAATTTGTATAAAAGCCACTTGGTAAAAAAGAAAAAAATTCAGCGTGGGGGAATGCAGGGAATTTTCATTTGTTTTGGAGAAGCAGCTGCATTTGCCATCGGCATCAACTGTGCTGTGCCCAATGTTTTCCTGCTCACATCGAGAAATATTTGATGGATTTTTTTTAAAGCTTAATCTGTCTGCAGAGCTGGGGAGAAGAGGGGCCTGGCAGCATCTCCAGGGATGGGGACACAAGATCCCGGTGACAGCAGGATGTGACTCAGCTGTCCCCAGCCACCCTCGGTACCTGTGCCTCACAGATGAGGACCTTAATTTCCTGGGCGAGGGCTTTAATTAGATAAAATTTAATTAGATAAAACAGGCTCGCTGGGACAAACAAAAAATTGAATAGCACGGTGCTAAACCCTGTTAATCAGGTGAGTGGGGCTCTCTGAGCAAAAATCCCTTTAGCACCCACCATGGGTTATTTTACTGCCAAAACCAAGGAAAATCAGGACAAAAGTGCATCATCCCAGGCCTGGGAGATGGTGGCAGCAGGAAAACCATCCCCTGCCCCCACTCCCTTCCCCCCATGTCTGAAGGCTTTATTTGTTCATCAGCATTTTCTATTTGCACTCGCAGAGGCTTTAATGAGACTGTCCCGGGTTAAACAAAACTCACAGAGCCCATTAGTGCCTGCAAAGCCCCAGGGGACAGGCTCCCATGGAAAGCTGCTCCTTCCCTGCGTTTGGAAGGGAAAGTTGAGGATTCCCCAGCCGTTCATCACTGCCAATTAGTCTTTGCCTTTTAAAATTAGGTCGTGGCTGATGGTACAAACACATCCCTTTCCTGCACCTCCCTGCAGCTGCCGGGGTTTGGGGCTGGGGCTCTGGCGTGAAGGAGAAGGGAAATGTTCCCCTAAAAGCATTTTGGGGGGTTTCCACCAGTGGGTAAGGGGCTGGTGGTGAGATGGAGACTGGTGCTGGGATGGGGACTGGTGCTGGGATGGGGACTGGTGCTGGGATGGAGACTGGTGCTGGGATGGGGACTGGTGCTGGGATGGGGACTGGAGCTGGGGACTGGAGCTGGGGACTGGTGCTGGCATGGGGACTGGTGCTGGGATGGAGACGGGGGCTGGGATGGGGACTGGTGCTGGGATGGGGAGTGGAGGTGGGGACTGGAGCTGGGGACTGGTGCTGGCATGGGGACTGGTGCTGGGATGGAGACTGGTGCTGGGATGGAGACTGGTGCTGGGGACTGGAGCTGGGGACTGGAACTGGGATGGGGATCCCATTCTGCTCCCTCTGCCCCAAAATCCGCCAAACCCTCCCCTGCTCAGCTCCCGCAGCTCCCCCAGCTCCGTCCTCACCCAGAAAAGCAAACGTGACCCCGGAGCGCGGGCTCAGCCTCGCCTGGGCCGTGGCCAGTGATTCATCGTGGGTGCCCGAGCCCGGTGTTGACTCTGGCAGGGCCGATATCGGCGCTGGCACCGCGCTATAAGAGCGGCACCGCGGCGCTGCCGGTGCCACCGAGCCACGCCATGAGGCGCCTGCTGCTCCTCGCCACGCTCTGCCTGGCCATGGCCAGCGCCCTGAGGAGGTAAGGGGGTCCCCAGGGGCTCGCCGGGGACTCGGGGGTTCGTTGCCAGGGCTGGGATGGATGGATGGATGGATGGATGGATGGATGGATGGATGGATGGATGGATGGATGGCAGAGCTCAGCCTGGACACCCCACGCGGGGCTGTGGCACCACGCTGGCATTTCTGGGTTCTCCATCGCTCTGGGCAGAGCCTGGCAGCAGCAAGAGGGGTTTGTAAAGGGGGCTGTGCAAGCAGGGAGGGCAGAAAAAAGCCAGCCAGGATTCCCCTTGGCCCTGCTGGCCCTGCCCAGCCCCAATGTCCTTTCCCTCAGTGACACTGAGCAGCTCTCCTGCCAGCTCTGGCCTTCGGTTCCTGTCCCCTAAAACACATCAAGTGCCCTTCTTTTGCTGTGCCTCTGCTGGAAATTGTTGCAGTGGGGAGATGTGGGCTCTGAACCTTCATCCTGACAGTGCTGGGACCCTCAGGATGGACACAGGGACTGCAGGATATGGGCAGCACCCAGAGGAGTGACCAGGACCCCCAGGGTGGGCACTGGACATTGGGCAACACCCACAGGAGTGACCAACACCCTTCTCTCTCCGCAGGGTGCCCCTGACCCGGCGCCGCTCCCTGCGGAAGCTGCTGCGGGATCGGGATCGGGATCGGGATCGGGATTGGGATTGGGGACAGCTCTCGCATCTCTGGAGAGCCCAGGCAGGGCTGGACAGCAGCAGCGAGGCCTGCGCCGCCTTTTTGGAGACCAACGAGCCCCTCATCAACTACCTGGATGTGAGCAGGGAGCTCAGAGGGAGGGGAGCACCCTTAGCTGGCCCGAGCAGTGCCCGCTGCCCAAATTCCTCACAAACCCCACAGCCCCGGGCAGTGCCCGGCGTGCCAGCGCTCGCTGTGCCCGGCCCTTTGTCCCTGGAAATGTGAGGATGAGGACAAGACAGGGCACATTCATGGCAGGCACTGCCTCCTCCTCCCTCCCTGCTGCGCTCTGCCCACCCTCCTGGAGACAGATTTACCCCAAAATTCAAGATACACACTGTTCAGAGCACCTGGGGGTGGAGGGATGTCCCCAGGAGAATCCCGTTCCCCAGTTCCCCTGTCCCTGGTGACAACGGTGTCCCCAGCCTTTCCAGGAGGAGGCAGAGCCCTGTACCCACCGTGCTGCCTTTTGTCCTCATTGTCCTCAGTTGTTGTTCCTTAAATATTTGTCTCCTTTATCCCACCTGGCACGGCGTGGCTGTGGCAGATCAAACACTGAGCCCCACCCGTGCCCTGCAGACCCTCCAGGCTCTGTTTTGCTGAAATTTCTGGGTGTGCTGGTGGCTCACGGTGCCCCCTGCCCCCCTCTTTGGCAGATGGAGTATTTTGGGCAGATCTCCATCGGGACCCCTCCCCAGAATTTCACCGTGGTGTTCGACACAGGCTCCTCCAACCTCTGGGTGCCTTCTGTCTACTGTGTCAGCAAAGCCTGTGGTGAGTGGGGACCCCCTGACCCCAAAGTGGCCACGGGCCACCAGCCCCAAGGCCTTGGGGACCCTCCTAACAGAGGTGACAGAAATCCAGGGGTGAAAGCAGAGGGTGACAGCTCAGCAAGGGACAAATGTGGTTTTTATGGTGCTGTCAGTGATCAGCCAGCCCCAGAGAGCCCAGGCTGCTGCTGTGGGACCAGAGCATCCCTGAGCAGCCCCAGGGCTGCCCCAGAGCCCAGCAGGAATTGGGGAATGGGGCCGGATCCTGCCTGTGGGGCTGCTGCTGGCTGCAGCCAGGGACAGCACTGCTCATCTTGGGACTCGTTAAATGCTGCTCATCCTGCTCCCCCCAACAGCCCTGCAGCCTTCATCACACTGAGATGGGAGAGGTTTTTTCAGCAGAGCCCCCATAATCAGGAGTTTTGCTGCACCATCATTTTGCCTCACTGGGTGCTCCTGGCTGCTGTGGCCGTGCATAAAAAAATGACATTTCTGGTGTGAGAAATGTCTCCTTCTCCCATCTCCTTCCCCAGCTAAGCACAACAGGTTCCATCCAACCCAGTCCAGCACCTACCAGGTGATAGGAACCCCCTTCTCCATCCAGTACGGCACTGGGAGCCTGACGGGGATCATCGCATCTGACCAAGTGACCGTGAGTGACCTTTGGGCTCCCCTGCTCTGTTTGATGTGCCTGGGATTTGCCCACGGGCTCAGCACCCCCATGGAACCCCCTCCTCCCTGCAGGTCGAGGGTCTGACTGTGAGCAACCAGCAGTTTGCAGAGAGCATCAGTGAGCCAGGAAAAGCCTTCCTGGACGCTGAGTTCGATGGGATCCTGGGGCTGGCTTATCCCTCCCTGGCCGTGGATGGGGTCACCCCTTTCTTCGACAACCTGATGGCCCAAAACCTGGTGGAACTGCCCATTTTCTCTGTCTACATGAGCTCGTACGGACATGGCTTTGCTCTGGGATGTTGCTTGGAGTCTGGCATTGCTTTAGGGACACGAGGGGCTGCTAAAATACAATTTTTTTTACTGAGATAATGAAGGGGGGTTTGGTACCAGATTAAGCATTGCAGACCTCTGGCCTTACAGCATTTGTGGGGAGAAAGTTGGGGTAAATCCATGCCAAATGGGCAAAAATCCCTCATGTGTCCTCCTCCCTGCAGGAACCCCGAGTCCTCCCAGGGAGGGGAGCTGCTTTTTGGGGGATTTGACAGCTCCCGCTTCACAGGGACCATAAACTGGGTGCCAGTCACCCAGCAGGGGTACTGGCAGATCCAGCTGGACAAGTGAGTGCTGCTGGGCAGGCAGGGAGGGCAGGGCTGGGCTGGCAGAGCAGGACAAATCCCTCCTGCTCCTTCTCCCCTCTTGCAGCATCCAGCTGGGTGGGACAGTGACTTTCTGTGCCAACGGCTGCCAGGCCATCGTGGACACCGGGACATCGCTCATCGCCGGCCCCACCAAGGAGGTCAAAGAACTGCAAAACCTTATTGGGGCTGTGTCTGTGGAGGGAGAGGTGAGAGCCAGGGTGGGGACAGGAGGGGACAAAGCCTTGGGGACCCTTAGGGACCCCCCTGGGCAGCCCCTGAGCCCCCAGATGTGTTCCAGTACGCCGTGGAGTGCAGCAGCCTCAGCGCAATGCCTGACCTGACCTTCACCATCAACGGGCTGCCCTACACGCTCAGTGCCCAGGCTTACATCCTCGTGGTATGGCTGTGGCTCCCTCAACCCCAAATCCCAGCTGCTCCAGTGGCAAAGGTGGCCCAACCTCATGCTGGGAGCTGACAGTGTGTCCCCAAGGGTGACAAACCCTGCTGGTTTCTGCTTTGCCACCGTTCCTGGGTGTTTCCATGTGCATGAGGCTCTTGGTTTCACCCCCAGCTTTCCGCTTCTCCTTCCCCAGGAGTACGGTGATGACACGGCCTTCTGCACCAGTGGCTTCCAGGGGAATGACATCCCCCCTCCCACAGGACCCCTCTGGATTTTGGGTGATGTTTTCATCCGTCAGTTCTACTCCATCTTTGACCGTGGGAATAACAGGGTGGGGCTGGCCCCCGCTGTCCCTTAGGGCTGTGACATCCCTGGGGCAGGAGAGGAACGGACCTTGGCAGGGCAGTGGATGTCACCATGTCCTCCTCAGTGTCCCCAAGGGGATGAGGACACCCAGGGATGCAGCTGAAGAGCCCTGCAGAAGTTCAGTCCACACCAGGACACTGTGATATAAAAATGTCTCGAGCAGCTCTGTGATCTGCTCTGCACATTCTCTGTTTTTGAATCCTGAGCCAATAAAACGTTTAATAAACACAAACTTCTCATGCTTCTGCCAGCAGCAGCCCAGCAGAAATCCTGCACTGGGGGTTAAATCCTCCTTGCCCATGCCCTGCCCTCCTCACTGGGTGATCCATGGCACTGCCAGGGCTGCACTCTCATCATGGCTGGAGCTTCCCTGGGATTCCCACAGGGGCAGAAAGAAGAGGATGCTTTGTCCAGGTAGAGCAGAAATCCCTGGAGGTGGCTGTGGCCATCCCTGAGCATCCCAGTGGCCTGTGGGAGCACTGGGAATGCACCTTTCCTCAGGTAGCAGCTGGTGCTGGCAAACAAGAAGGTAACAGGCAGACTGGAAAGACCCTGGGGCTCTTTCTGTGCCACAAAACTCCCGGAGCAAGCGGTGATTTCCAAAGAATTTCTCTTTGATTCTCTTGGGGAACTTACAACAACGACTGTGCTAGGTGGGTCCTCGAAGTCAAAAGGGCAAAACAGCTGCTGAGCCCTGGGCTGGGCTGGCCCAAAGCCTGGGGGGCCTGGGGGGCTGTGGGGGGCTACAGAGGGGCTACTGGCCATGGGGGTCCCCGGGAGCCACGATGGGGGTCCCCAGGAGTCACCGTGGCACTTGTGACTTGCTGACAGGAGTGTGACAACGCAGGAGCAGCCGTGGCTCACGAGTGATGCACCCGAGGCAGCGAGAAAGGGAAGCACAGAAAGGTTATTTTTAGGTTATTTTTATCCAGGCCTTTGCTCTGTTTTCCCCCACACAACCCTGAAGAGAGGCCAGCAGTAAGGCTGGCGTGCTGGAGTGTCCATGTCCCAGCCCAGCTTGGTGGCTGCTCCATCCTTCCCAGAGCAGAGCAGCCTCCAGGGCTGGATCTGGGAGCTCTGGAATACTCAGATCTCGTTGTAAACTTTGCAGCTGAGCGCTGTGGTTTGCAATAAAGGGAGATATCTGCCTTACCCAGAGGCACTGATTGTGCTGCTGACCAGTGTGGGCTCGCTGACGTTTCCTGTGTTGACTTCACCCCTGCTGCAGTCCCAGATAAGGTGCTGGGGCAGCTGGACAAAGGTCTCCTGTCCCTCTTCCACCTTAACCCTTAGCACGCCAAGGTGCTGCTGAGCACGAGCCCAGGGGCTGGGGGGGAGCATCCAGCTCCCCCAGCGTGACAGGGGCCACCCAGTGTCCCCAAACAGCAGCTGGCACTGAGAGCTGGCCTGGCCTGGAGCTGCCCAGGGCTGCTCTGGTGCTGTGTTTTTGGGATCTCAGAGCCCTCTTGAGAGGTTTTGGGGGGAAAATTCCTCAAACAAATGCAAGCATCCCAATAAAGAGCAACCCCACTGTCGCCCAAGGAGGCTGAACAGCACAGGGAACACTTGGATGTCCTTTGCTTCCTCCCCTTTCCCTCACTGCCACAGCCCTGCAGGGCACAGCTCCTCCTCTCCTTGTCCCCACGAGCCTTTCCCCCAGCTGTGTCAGCCCCCGGCTGGGTTTCGTCACCTTCCTCACAGTCACAGGCCACAAAACCCATGCCTTGTCCTCAGAACTGCTGACGTGGGGCAGCAGCCAGCACAGGATTGAAGCTGTGGGCGCTGGAGCTGCTTGGCCATCACCTCCTCCCCACCACTGCTCCCACTGCCTTCATCCAGGCACAATCTCAGCCCAGGGGCGATTAGGAGAGCTGGAGCTTTGGGAAAATCCCTTTTTCTGTGGAATTAAACAAAAGCCAGAGCTGAGGCTGATGTACCCCGGTGGGTACACCCCCGCTGGCCAAAAGCAGAAGTGGCCGTGGGCAGCAGCTGCAGTTTGGGATTGACCACAAACCCCGGTGCCAGCAGCGTGGAGAGGCTTTGATCATCTGATAGGGTGAGCAATCCCCATCCCAGCAGGGACACGCGAGAGGAACCAGGGCAGAAGTTGTTGTGGGGGGAGCTTGAACAATAAATTCTCTCTGAGAGAGCAAAGGTGAAGCAGGATGGTGAAAAAGGGCTGAAAACAGGGATTAGGAGAGAGCTGCTCCAGGGAAACGTCAGCCTTTTACCCACCACTGAGGCAGGTTCTCTTGCCTCAGCCCAGCTCCTCCCAGTGCCTGCCCTCTGGGGGGAAAAAACAGATTTTTCTGGCCAGACAGGTCCCAAAATTACACCTGGAGAAGAGGGGGAGGAGGGTTTGTCCTGCTGAGTGAAGTGATCCCATCAGGGTCTGTAAGGGGAAAAAAAAATCTACAAAAATGCTGGAAGTGGAAAAGCAAAAACCAGTGGTCTTGGAGGCATCCCAAAACCTAGGCATGGGGACCACCAGCAACAGATGAGGGACACCCTGCTCCCACTGCAAAGCCCAAATCCTACACAATTCTTGGCAAAGGCACGGGACCTGCCCTTGCACGTTGGGAAGCAGAGCTCTGCCTTTGCAGCCGTGGCCAAGCAGGTTTTCCCACTCCAAAGAACCCCGGGCACCCTCCTGGTGCTGGGATTGCTCCATGGGGGCAGCTGAGATCCCCAAAATCCCGTTTATTGATCGAACACATCCTCCTGCAGATGTCACCAGCTCTGTTCCCTCTTTTTGGGGCGTTTCTGGGGGTGCTGGGTGGGACCCCTGAGGGCTGGGGGCTGCAGGGATGTGGCACCGAGGGGCTGGAAATGCTCCTGGTCCCTGCCCCTCTCCTGCCTGGAAAAGGAGACGAAGCCACCCAGAGCTTCTCAGAGGGATCCCAGCCCCTCCTCCCCCGTCCCCAGCTCCCAAATCCGTTTATCCCATCCCAAGATATCAGAGCAAAGTCCGGGATGGTTCCAGGGATGCTGCCCACAGCCCCGCCCGGCTTTTGTCCTCATCCCTCAATAATTCCCCAGCGGGGACGCAGATACAAGGTCCCAGGGAAGTGGCAGAAAGGAACCGAGGGAATTCTGAGCCAGAGGAGAGGCCGAAAATCAATCCCAAATTCCAGCAGCGGAGGAGAACCTCGTTCCGAGCCAGGCAGAGCCCCGGAACGGAGGGAAGATCCATGAACATCCCAGCACCCGCCCGCGGCTGCGGCAGCCCCGGCGGGA
>VWZS01006882.1:383788-439178 GCA_013397075.1 Rhabdornis inornatus
GCAGAGGGGGCAGAGGGGGGCAGGGGGGCCTGGAGCCCACAGCTGAGAGCTCCCCGCTGCTGTTCCAAGCGGGAATAGCGCAGGGCTGGCCAGCGCATCCGGGAAAAATGCAGGGATGAGGCTGCCAGGGTTTTCATCCGTGCCTTGGCCGGCGGTGTCGGACGCTGCTCTGGGGATGGGGCTGCTGGAGCTGCTGGAGCTNCCCCGTCCCCAGCTCCCAAATCCGTTTATCCCATCCCAAGATATCAGAGCAAAGTCCGGGATGGTTCCAGGGATGCTGCCCACAGCCCCGCCCGGCTTTTGTCCTCATCCCTCAATAATTCCCCAGCGGGGACGCAGATACAAGGTCCCAGGGAAGTGGCAGAAAGGAACCGAGGGAATTCTGAGCCAGAGGAGAGGCCGAAAATCAATCCCAAATTCCAGCAGCGGAGGAGAACCTCGTTCCGAGCCAGGCAGAGCCCCGGAACGGAGGGAAGATCCATGAACATCCCAGCACCCGCCCGCGGCTGCGGCAGCCCCGGCGGGATCTCGGCCCCTTTGTGCTGATGTCACGGAGCCCGCAGCCGCTTCCCCGGCAGGGCAGGGCAGGGCAGGGCAGGACAGGGACCCGCCGCCCTTCCCCGGATCCTCCTCCCGCCCGTCTCTCCTCCCCGGGCCGGCTGCAGCGGAGCCGGAGCCGCGGCCGCCCCGGCAGGTGAGCGCTGGCCAGGTGAGTCCCCCGGGGCACCCCAGACCCGCGGAGTAACAGCGAAGAGAAACTCCATTTTGAGCTTTTTGAGCTTCAAAACATCTGGCTTCCCAAAAAAAAAAAAAAAAANATGCTGGAGGATGCTGGTGCCCCCTGAGGAGGGGGTTTCAGGGGTCCTGAGCAGGCTCAGAGCATTTGGGGACACAGGGGACACATCCTGGGGGGAGATTTCGGGGTTCTCCCAGGCGGGGATGCTTGAGGCACCAAGGAATTCCATCTGGCTGTGGTCTTCTTTCATAAATTCAATTTTCAGCAGGACCCCAGGCGCGTGTGCCAGGCCTAGGGGGAGGGACTGCGCTGGAGAGGGGGTGGCAGAAGCAGGGAAGTGGCTCCCAGCAGTTTTGAATGGTGATGAACCGGCGAGTCTGGGCGTGCTCCGGCTCCTCGGGAGCCTGCCAAGAGCGGGGACGTGGGCCAGGCTTGGCATGGGGGGGGGTTTTGGGATGGGAGGATTTTTGAGATGGGAGGATTTTTGGCATGGAGGGATTTTTGGCACGGGGGGATTTCTGTCCCCACCATGCCTGGGACACAGGGCACGGGCATGGTGCTGGCACGGCGAGGACACAGCGACATCCGTGATGGATGGAGGGAGGGTGGGAGCAGGGACAGGGCTCGCCAGGAGCCAGAGCCGTCCCCACATCCCGCTGAGCCCCTCTGGTCCCGCAGGTCCTGTCCATGGACGCCAGCAAGAAGGTGGATCTGAAGATCATCATCATCGGAGCTCTGGGGTAAGGAGCTGGCAAGGGAGGGAAGTCCCCTGAGTGTGCTGGCTGTCCCCTGCCCCTGCTGTGAGTGACCAGAGCGGTGCAAAGCCTCACCAGCGCCCCTTTCCTCGTCCCCAGCGTGGGCAAGACCTCTCTGCTGCACCAGTACGTGCACAAGACGTTCTACGAGGATTATCGCACCACGCTGGGCGCCAGCATCCTCACCAAGGTCCTGGCTGTGGACAGCACCCCCCTGAAGCTGCAGGTGAGCTGGCACTGCCCAGGGTGCCCACCCTGAGCCCAGGGCTGTGTGTGTGTGTGTGTCCCACCCTGGTCTGCTGTGCCCAAATGCCCATCGGGGTCGTGAGGTGCAGGGCTGGATGTGCAGAGCCCGATTTTCAGAGCTGATTTTAAGAACTCGATTTTGAGACTCCGATTTTCAGAGCCCCATTTTCAGAGCCTGACTTTCAGAGCTGATTTTGAGACCCCGATTTTCAGAGCCCCATTTTCAGAGCTGATTTTGAGAGCCCGATTTTCAAAGCTGGTTTTGGGATCCCGATTTTCAGAGCCTGATTTTGAGACTCCGATTTTCAGAGCCTGATTTTCAGAGCCTGATTTTGGGACCCCGATTTTCAGAGCCTGATTTTCAGAGCCTGATTTTGAGACCCGGATTTTCAGAGCCGATTTTCCGAGCCTGATTTTCAGAGCCTGATTTTCAGAGCCTGATTTTGAGACCCGGATTTTCAGAGCCTGATTTTCCGAGCCTGATTTTCCGAGCTGATTTTGAGACCTTGAATTCCAGAGCCTGATTTTCAGCATCCATAAACTGCGCAGGAATCCCACAGGAATTCTGGGGGTTCAGCACCCCCTCTGGGCTGCAGCACCCACCCTGCTCGTGTCGTGTGTCCATCTGTGCCCTCCTCTGCCCTAGATCTGGGACACAGGGGGACAGGAGCGATTCCGGTCCATGGTGTCCACCTTCTACAAAGGCTCAGACGGCTGCATGCTGGCCTTCGACGTGACAGACAGGGAGTCCTTTGAGGCCCTGGACAACTGGAGAGATGATTTCCTGGAGAAGGTCATTCCCAGGGAACATGATTTCCCCATGGTCGTGCTGGGGAACAAGATAGACCTCAGTGACCGGCAGGTAAGGGTGGAGGAGGGAGAGCGGGATGAGCGGTGCTGGAGTCACCATTCCTGGAGGGATTTAAAAGTTGTAAAGGTGTGGCACTCGAGGACATGGTTTAGTGCTGGGTTAATGGCTGGACTTGGTGATCTTGAAGGTCTTTTCCAAGCTAAACAATTCCATGGTTGTGTGGTTGGGATGCTGTAGGGTTTTTGGGGGCTGATCCTTCACCTCAGATCAGCCTTTTCCGTATCCTGACATGAAAACCAGAGCTCCGGGCTAGGAGCTGCCACCTCCCCCAGGGCCAGGAGGGGATGAGCGACATCCTCCTGCTTGCTGCTCTTTGGGGCAGAGACTGTCCCCAGCAGAGGCAGCAGGAATTACAGTGCCAGCAGTGCCTGGATGGGTGAGGAGGGTCCCCTGTCCCATCCCTGAGCTGTGGCTCCATCCTCCCATCCCACAGGTGCCCAAGGAAACGGCCTCAGCCTGGTGCAAGGAGAAGGACATCCCGTATTTCGAGGTCAGCGCCAAGAACAACATCAACGTGGCCGAGGCTTTCGAGACCCTGGCGAAGCAGGCGCTGAGCACGGTGAGCATCCTCCAGCCCCGAGCTGTGCTGGGGAAGGATTTGGGAGGGATCCGGGCTCAGCCGGGGCTGGTCTGACAGATCCTCCCGTACGGAACAGCTGCTGCTGCAGCGGAGAGCCCGGGGAATGAGGAATGCAGCGGTGTCGGATCCTAAATCAATAGGGGCAGGAATTGCCGCTCCCTTTGGGCACAGCGATGGGAACGTGTGGCACCCACAGCGCGCCAGCACTGTCCTCTAGCGGCCGTGCCGCGGGGACATTGGTGTCCCCAAGCCCTTCGCTAGGTGGCTTTTCCCTGGATTTTGCCTTTGATCAAGAGTCAGGGCCGAACCCCAGCGCTCCGCAGCCCGCTCAGGCTGGCTCTGAGCTGGCGTCACCCATCCTTTCCTTTCTCCGTTTTTTTTTCCAGTATAAAGGGATTTTTGAGAGCTATTTAACCGACTCCATCAAGCTCACTCCCAACGACAAGCCCAAGCAGAGCTGCTGCTGACCCCGGGGCCGCTGGACCCCGCCGTGCCCGGGGGTCTGTGCCCGCTGCCCACCCCAGCCTGGCCACTGGCGCTGGCCATGCCTGGGCACAGGATGGCCACCACTGGACACACCAGGGCCTGCTGCTGCCTGCACATCCCAGGATTTGCTGCTTCCCAGGGTTCTGGAGCTGCTCTCCTGAGCCTCCCAATCACTCAGTGTCACGGTGGCCCTGTCCCCCCTCGAGCTGGCACCTGAGCGGGCGATGTCCCTGCGGTGACAGTGCCAGGCAGGCGGGCAGCGCTCCCCATGTCACCATCCTCCCTTCCCAGGGCACAGCCTGGTGGCCCCGGGGCTCTCAGGGTGGGTGCAGACTGGCCTGGGGGGACAATTGGGGCTGGTGGCCTTGGCACAGGGCCCTCCTGGCACCAGCCACTGTGGAGGCAACTACTCCGTGCCTCAGTTTCCCCTCCTCTCACATCCCCTATCAAACACTTCCCCCTCCCGACACACTGGGGAGGATTCTCAAAAAAGCACTTTGTCAGGGGTACTATTTTTTTAAGATGAAATTAAATCATTCATTTTTATTTATATTTATGTGTTGCAAAATGCTCCCCAGGTCCCGCAGCAGGAAGGTGGGGTGGGGGCTCCAGACTTTTCTCCCTGAGCCTGTTCATCTTCTCAGGGCTGGGGGACGCATTTTGGGTCTGGCTTTTTTTTTGTTTCTGGTTTTGGGTGGTTTTTTTTTTGTTTTGGTTTGGTTTGGTTTGGGTTTTTTTTTGGTGCTCTTTTTGGGGTTTTTTTTGGCTTTTTTTTGTTTTGGTTGGGTTTTTTTGTTTGGTTTTTTTGTTTGTTTGTTTGTTTGTTTGTTTGTTGGTTTGGTTTTTTTGTTGTTTTTGGTTTTGGTTTTTTGTTTGTTGGTTTGTTTGTTTTCCAGTGCAAATTTTGGGTCAGGGGAGAGAGAGGAGGTGTGAAGGGGTGTGCAGAGGGGGTGTGGGGGCCTGGCCGGGGCGGCTGTCGGCAGAGGGAGCCCGCTGGGAGCAGAGCCCGGCTCCTGCTTCCCTTCCTGCATCCATCCCGTGCGCTCCGGGCACCTCCCAGCAGCCGGGAGCCACCTGGGGCTGCAGCATCCCCCTGGCCTGGATGGGCTCAGATTCCCAGGGAGGTCACCAAGGACCCCCTGCCCTCCTGCCATCCCCTCCAGACTGACTGCAGTGATCCCACGGAGCTGCCCTGGCATCACCCGGAGCTGGCCCTGGGGACAGCAGCCGAGGGTGGCAGTGCCAGGGCAGGGCAGGGGCTGGCAGGGGAGCTCAGGAAGGTGAAACCTGAGCGAGGGCTGGGCACGGGGGGCGTGGGGGCTGCAGAGCTGGAGCTGGAGCTGGAGCTGTCCGGAGAGGAACGGGGAGTTCCCACCCTGGTCCTTACACAACCTCCGCCTGTTTATTTGGGCACCGGGCCGGGGAGAGGATTTGTCCCTTCCTACTGGGAGGAGAGGGGCATTAACTATTTCCTCCCCACCTTCTGCTCGGCATTTCCCCACCCTGTGCCTGCCCAGAGTCTCCCTCACACTCAGCATCCCCCAGCCCATCCTGGCACCCTCCAGGGCTGCTCGGACCCATCTGAGCACTGCCCGTGCCAGCAGTGATGTTGTTTCTCATCACACCCTTCCCCCAGCAGCTCCCAGCGCTGGTAAATAAAAACCTGGTCTGTTTTACCCCAGACAGCAGCAGTTTGGACACCCGGGGCTGAGCAGGTCACACAAATGCACTCAGTGGAGCGGGTGCTCCCTGTGCCAGGGCTGGGCAAGCTCTGGCACAAGCCCAGGGCTGCTGTGGCTGCTGTGAGGGGCAGGAGCTGGAGCCGGGTGGGAGCTCAGACTTGGCTCAGGGTCCACCTGCAGCCCTGGATGCTCTGGACGGGGACAGGCAGGACAGGCTGGGGTCACACCTTGAGCTGCAGGCCCAGCTCTCTCAGAGCCCTTGGCTCTCAAACCGAGCAGGGCACTTTGTGCATGCACAGAACATCATTCCAGACACGGGAACGAAGACTCTGAAGCTGCTGCAGCCTTGGGAGCTGGCAGCACCTCCAGTGGCATCACCACCCTGTGGAGATCCTGGCTAACTCACCTCGCAGATGTGCAGCACCGAGCTGGAGCCAGCTACAGCTTTTCTTCTGCCTCCATCCCTCCCGGGCAGGGTGTCCTGCTGGCCAGGGAGCCCTGGGACAGCCAGGAGAGCGGGCAGGGTGGCACAGTGCCAGGCAGGATGCTGGCAGGAGCAGCCAGAGGTGCTAAGCTGGTAACACTATCCCGCAGCCGAAACCCGATAAAGGACACGGGGGGGAGGTTTGCAACACGTGGGATTAACAAGGTCAGCTCAAGATTTTCTCAGGGTGAAAATCAAAGGGGAAAATATTTGTCTTGTGTGACTCAGTGAGTTCCTGAGCAGCCACCTGAGTTCCTGAGCTCACCCCGGCCTGTGGCCAGTGCTGAGGAGCCAAACCTGAGCCCTGCTGCTCACTGTGCCCCTGTTTAATAACCAGACACTTCCCAGCTGCTCTGCTGTCCCTACAGGTTTTCATTCACCCATTGAAACAACAAAAATCAATAAAATCCCACCCTGATGCTGGTCACCAAACAGGGACCATAACAACCCTCTTGCAGAAGATCTGCCCTCAGTATTTGAGGAATTGGCAGCCCTAAATCCCTGATTCCCAGTTTGTGTCAGTGTTCTGAGGTTCAATTACCCCTGAGAGCTCTTCCCCACTGCTCATCCCATGGGCTCTGGAAGCCCAGTGTGTGCTCGGTGTTACCTGGTGGAACCAGCCCTGCTGAGCCCCAGCTGGTGCCAGGGCTGGAGAGGGTGGATTTGCATCACAAATCCCCCGTGCAGGGCTGGCAGAGAGCTGCTCCTTCCTGAGACACATCCCAGGCACTGGCAGCAGTGCCCAAGAATCATAGAATCGATAATTTAGGTTGGAAAAGCCCTCTGAGATCATCAAGCCCAAGCCCAGCATGAAATCATGTCCCTGAATGTCCACCTGCCCCAGGCTGTGGCACCTGGAGCAGGGTGGGATGAAACTCTTTTATTGAAATGTGAGAATTTAAATAAAGGTACCGGAAAATACCTTTAAAAGCTGCAAAGAGAATTAAAAAAAAAACCAAAAAACTAAATGTTCCTGTTTGGAAGCAGAAGCCCCATTCCTGGAGCTGGGACTGAGAGTAACGCAGTGGCTTCAGCCACTTCAAAGGGGACCTGATAAACCCCAGGGGTTCAAAGTTCCAGGTAACCTTTCAAAGGCGTCAGACGTGAAAAACAAAGCCACGGCATCACGCAAATCCTTATCTGTGTCCCATGGTGCCACCGGGCCACAGGGCAGTAAACACCTCTGGAGGTGTCAGCACAGGGCTCTGCAGCCTCCCTGTGCCACCAGGGCCACTCCTGGTCCCTGTCACCGGCTAATGGAGGGCTCGGGGTGGTGGCCTGGCCTGTGGCACTGGGATTTCTTCCCAAGAACACTGCTGGTGCTGTGAATGACCCAAATCACTGCTCTGCCTTCCCTCAGTCGCTGTCCCATTGTTCCACCCCCAGCCAGGGGGTGACACTGACGGCGTTGGTGTGACTGTCCCCACCAAGGTGTGGCTGTCCCCTAAGGGGACACACAACCAGCCCAGGTTTGGGGCACAGCCATCCCCTCACCCTCTGCTTCCCTGCCCACCCAGCCACACCAAATGTTGGGGCTTCTCCTTCCCCCCAGCCCACGGGAGCTGCTGGCACCGTGTCCCACCCCAGAGGACACCCAGGTGTGGGGTTGTGTGGGGTCACAGGGCCCTGCCTGGCCCCAGGGCTGGGGACAGAGGGGTCTGGGGACACGGCAGGGCTGAGAGCCAGCACGTAGGGAGGATTAGGGGCTGTGGCCAGTCCAGCAGTGAGCTCTGGGAAATGCTGAAGTCAGCAGCAGGGGACAGCAGCAGGACCAGCCCGCTGGGATTTTGGGGTAGCCCCAGCCAGCCTGGCACGGGGCTGCCCCACTGTCCCACCCTTCACTGCAGTCCTTTTGGGTTTGCAAAGCCCCACAGAGGAGCTGAGTGCTGTGGAGAGGATCCCAGCATGGGACAGAGCCCAGAGCAGGAATACCAGTGGAGAAACCCAAGAAGGACTGGTTTGATCAGGATGGGATGGTCCCTGTGCCAAGGGCTGGGCAGCAGCTCCTCAGGCAGGACTGAGCCACCCCAGGGCTCACCCGGGAGGGATGTGACCCTTGCCACAGGGATGGACACCACTTTCCCTAGAGAATTCCTGTGATTTATACCTGGAGAACAGCCTGGGCCTCCTGCTGGTGCATCCCTGCTGCCCAGGAGGAGCTCACTGGCCCAAATTCCCCAGATTTAGCTCTGAGATAGGCTGGACTCTGTCCTGGATGAATAAGCAGCTCCTCAGAGTGTGGACAGACACGAATAATGGTGATCTCCACTCGTGCTGACCAAAGGGAAAATGTGGATTTGCCTCCTCTCACTGCCCTGGCTGAGCTCCCTCAGGTCTGCATGAGGCCACCAGTGATAAACAATACAGAGAACAGGAATTTTCAGTAACAATACAGAGATTAGGAATTTTCAGTTACAATACAGAGAATAGGAATATTCAGTCACAATACAGAGACTAGGAATATTCAGTTTTTCTCAAGTTGCTGAATGGAGTTTAAAGATTAAATACTTCAAACCGTGTTAGAAAGTTTATTCTGGGCCATTTTGGAATCACCAGCATCCCTGGGGATGGGGGGAAGCCAGGGCACCAACAGAGCCTCGCTCAAGCCCTGGGTGAGGCTCAGAGCAGTGAATCCCTCTCCCAGCAGATTCCACCAGGACACTGCATCCCTGTGGCCCCAAATGCTTTATTTCACTTTAATGCCCTTTAATCACTGATTCTTTCAGGGCAGGCTGGCACCTGAGCTCCCTCCTGGCCTCATGGCACAGCTGCAGCACCGCTCCTAAAACTCCAAAAACTCCTAAAAAAGGCAAAGCAGGCAGCGCTGTCATCTAAAATCTGTCTGCTGATGTCCCTGCCCGGGGGCGACAGGAGCTGCTCCTGCTCCAGGTGCTCACATCCAGCAGCTGAGCTCCTCTGCAGGCACTGACCTCAGAGCCCTGAACAATGAGCAGCTTCATTTCAGGCCTTATCTCCTCCCATCCAAGCGTTTGTGCCTTAATGAGTTGCCCAAGGCCACATAGCAGCAGGGATGGGACCACACTCACTTTTTTTTTTTCTCACTTTCTCCCCCTTGCTCCTTGGGCAGAGCTGGGGGAAGCCAGGAGAAGCCACACGTTCTCCTCCCCACACACACCTTCCCACTTTTTTTTTTTTTTTCTGAGGGAAAATTCCTCTTTTCTTTCTCAGATTGGAAAACCTCCCTTCTCAGGAATTCAACGGTTTAAGGGAAAAAAAGCCTCGTTTGGGTTGACTCTGCTGGGTCAGAGTGAGCAGAAAGCCTTGAGGGGTGGGGGAGGCAGTGCCTGGAGCCTGAATTCCAGGAGAATGGGATGCTCCACATGGCACCCCTTGGCCTGGGGGCCCCCAACGCTCCGGGGCTGCTCCAAGGGCAGGAATTTTTGGTGCTGGGGCTGCTCCCACCCAGCCCCAGGAGCTGCTTGCGTCCTTAAGCCTTGGGCAGACCTTGCTGAGCACATTTGGAGTTCCCCTGAAGAAAGCAGATATCTTACACCTATTTTACAAATAAGATAACAGCCCTTGCTCAAGGTGACCTGAGGGTTGTCCAGAGAGCACTGGCCAGTCCCAGGTGAGGACACAGCCAGTGCCAGGTGCTCTCTGCGGGCTGGGCAGCTCTTCTGGGGGGTGACAACTCCTCTGGAGGTCTTTGTGATGCTCCAGACAGAAATTTGGGTTGGTAGGGTTGGTTCTGACCACCAGAATGTGCTCTGCTCCCCAAACCAGGGTGGTCTTACCCCACAAATTCTTCAATTTGGGGATGTGCCTTCTGCTCCCCAAACCAAGGCGGTCTAACCTCACAAATCCTTTAATTTGGGGATGTGCTCTCTGCTCCCCAAACCAGGGTGTCTAACCCCACAAATCCTTTAATTTGGGGATGTGTCCGTGCCAGCCCTGCTGCTGCAGCCCCGGGAGCAGCTCCCCTGTGAAGAAAAGGGGCTGTGACAGCGCTGACCCCACAGACACACACAGTGACATGGGATCAGCAGGAGGGTGGCCCTTCCCTTGCCTCAGGAGATGTCCCCACAGGGCTGAGGCAGGGCTGGAAAGGCTCTGAGCAGCTGTGCCCCAAAAATTCCATCAGCAGATAAACCCCAAAGCCTCAGAGCCTCTCCCCAGCCCCGAGAACCGAGCGGCCCCAAACGCCCACGCGCTGCTGCCGAGCCACGGGGGCAGCTCCGAGCCTTCCTGCATTCCAGCCTGCGTTTTGGGGCTGTAAATAATCCCGCTGCCTCCCTCGGGGACGTGGTGTTCCTCATTCCTGGTGGCACCGAGCGGGGGTGGCAGCAACAGCGGTTCCCTTTCAGGTGACAGCTGTGGCTGCAGCCCTGGCACCACGGAGCCAACGGCCACCTCTGCCAGTGGGATGGTGGCATCCAGCCCAGGGCCTGGCACCTGCATTCCTGGGCCAGCAGGAAATTGTGATAACTTTGGGATCTCAGAGCTCCAGCCGGGCTCTGTGCGGTGCCACACGGTCCCCGTGGTGACACTGGCAGTGCCAACCCCTGCCCACCCTCCCAGCAGCACTGGGCACGTCCATCACCTGCTCCAGGAACGGCCACCCCAATTCCTGTGGGAATTTATCAGCCCAGATCTCTGCTTTCCCAGCTGGCTGGGGGGTTTGAAACGCTCCCGTAGGGACAGACAGACAGACAGACAGGGAAGCAGGACACCCCCCCCGGCTTCAGCTGTGCCCTGTGCAGGTGTCACAGCCTGAGCAGAACATCAGCCATGAGGAACAACCTCCCAGCATCTCTCAACCTGTTCAGATCCTGTTCCCAGATCCCCATGGAAGCCCCAGACTCCCTCCCCTGAGGCTGCCCCGCTCCCCCTGCAGCACCTCCATCCCAAACCCTGCAGATCTGGGGATGGGAGAGGGAGAGGGAGGGAAGGATGGAGGGAGGGAGGGAGGAAGGCTCCCTGCAGCTGCCATCATCTCCCAGCAATCACCCCTGTCCTCCCCAGGGCGTGCACTGCCTGGCCCTGCTGCCCCCACTGAATTATTACCACTGAATTATTGCCCCCATTAAGTGACACATATCTGCTAAAATTAATCATCTGCAAACACATCCACACATTCCAGTACATGGAATGCTGCTATCGGCCCAGGAAATAACCAGCTCAGCAATCCGTGCACCCCAGGCTGACCTGGGGAGTCCCTGGGGTGTCTTTCCCTGTCCTGGTGCTCCCCAGCTTCCTGGTGCTTCCCAGACACCCATCCATGCCTTGCACACCTTCCTGGATGCTCTGTTGGTGGCCACATCCTCGGGTCACACGTGGGGAGTTTGGCCAAAGCAGGAAGAGGCAGAATCAGTTGTATTTATAATTACTGAAAACGGAATTTGACCAGGACTGCGCCTCCCACGCCAGAAGTGCCCCAGGACCATCGGTGGCTGCACAGGGCTGGGTTCTTTGCAGGGCAAGACCTCGTTTTATCCTGATCACACCCAGCAGGACTTTGGAATAGCAGCTCCTGCCACCGGCAACAAGAAACAAAAGGGAATCCATCAGTGCAGGAGGGACACGGGGCTGGGAAGGGACAGGGACATCTCGTGTAAATCATTCCCTGTGGAAAAGTCACCTCGCACATGGTTGAGAACTTCACTGGGTTTTGCCAGTGCTGGGGGGACAAAAAGTCCAACCAGCTGGACCCCAGCCCTGCCAGCATCCCAGCAAGTCACTTCGGGGTGGTTTTGTGTCCCAGTGTGCCCAGACAGCACTTTCCCGCCTGTGCCAGGGGTCGGTGGCATTCCCACGGACCTGGCATCCCGCTGCTGATCTTGCTGGGCCCTCCGTGTGCTCTGATGCACGGAGCAGGTCAGAGGATGAGCAGCACCAGCTGCTCCTGCTGCCCTCACGCCAGGAGCCAGCTTCGGAATTTTTACCTTTTGTCTTTCTCCGGCGGAGCTTCGCTAGGAAAAATGTCCTTTACTGATGGCAAAAGTCCCTTTTTGGCACGAACATCCCAGCTAATTAACCCTGCACATTAGCCCTGGATGTTAATTAGCATCCTCCAGGATGCTGTTCCCCCTCTTTCCGTGGTGCAGGATCCCTGTGGATGCCGGAGCTCGCTGTTCCCGGGATTTGCCCTGGGACAGGAGCCTCTGAGAACACTCGTGGGCTGCTCCCGCTGCCGTGCCACGCGTTCCTGTCCCGCAGGGCTCCGCGTGTATCAGGCTGTCCTTTACGAAAACCCCACTCGATATGAGTTATTAATGGTATTTACAGGATAACTGCTCGGCAATGATTACCGCTGTCGGTCAGATGGCGATGAATCAGCCCCCTTCCCTCCGGCACCCTCGGGCAGGGTGTTCCTCTGGCGTGCTGCAGACACAATGATTGATTTGCATGCGATGAGGTTTCTTGGCAGAGGCTGCTGATGCCTCGAGCGCGCACAAGGTACCAGGAATTTTTACTCCACGCCGCTGCCTTCCCCAGCCGTGTGTCCCCTGCCCTTCTGTCTCTCCCCCCGCTCCCTTTTCCCATCGTTTTCCAGCGCTCGGGGGTGGCAGCACATCCCGGTGACACCTGGAGGAGGAAGGGCAGCGCTGCCACCCCCGTGAACATCCCGTGCCAAGCTGCCCTTGGGGACAACGGGAACACGAGAGATAATTCCTACACAGCAAATAACCCCCTGCAGCTTCCTTCTGGTGGCCAATTCCTTTGGGGACGTATCCCCGTCCCATTCCTTGTCCCACACTGTGTTGATGTTCCTGTCCATCTCATCACCTGCAGCATCCTGGCTGGTACCTGGGTCCTGCACCCCCAAACCCCTCTCGGAGGAGAGGAGAGGAGTCCAGGAACCTGGAGAGGAAAAAGATGAGATCAGGATCCTAGGTAACAGAGGAGATCAGGATCCTGGAGAAAAGAGGAGTCTGAGAGCCTGGAGAAGACAGAGAGGAGATCAGGATCCTAGGGAAGAGACGAGTCCAGGAGCTCGGAGAAGAAAAAGATGAGATCAGGATCCTAGGTAACAGAGGAGATCAGGATCCTGGAGAAGAAAGGACATTAGGATCCTGGAGAAGAGAGGACTCCAGGATCTTGGAGAAAAGCATCAGGATCCTGGCCCCAGCTTGGCACAGCGATGCTGCCATGGCTTGGGCACGGGATGAGCCCCGTCCCCTACTCTGAGCTGGCTGCTCCCTGAGCTGTCACAGGAGCTTTTCCAGCTCCAAACACTGCCTCTCCCAAAACCCCAGCAGCTCAGGGGTGGCTCCCAAGCTGCAGCTCCGGGCCGGCCCCTCCCGGCCCCTCCCCGCTCATCGCTGTCCCCTGCCAGGGGCGTCAGAAGAACCTGTCAAACGCTGTGCGGAGGAGCTCGTGGCCAGGTGTGGCTGCTGCCCGGGGCCCGTGCGTGCGAGGCTGATTGCAGATAGCCCAGCCCGAGCCTCCCGCGCATCCCAGCGCATCCCAGCGCATCCCAGCGCATCCCAGCGCATCCCCGCACATCCCAGCGCATCCCAGCGCATCCCAGCGCATCCCCGCGCATCCCAGCGCATCCCAGAGCATCCCAGCGCATCCCCGCGCATCCCAGCGCATCCCAGCGCATCCCCGCGCATCCCAGCGCATCCCAGCGCATCCCTGCTCATCCCAGCGCATCCCAGCACATCCTAGCACATCCCAGCGCATCCCTGCTCATCCCAGCGCATCCCGCGCATCCCAGCTCATCCCAGCACATCCCAGCACATCCCAGCTCATCCCAGCACATCCCAGCGCATGCCCGCGCCGGGGGACACAGCCCGAGCGTCTCTGCTGGGCACACAGCGGGGCTTCCCCTCTGTTCCCCGCTGCTCTCATCCCTTTGAACCTGGAAATGGGAGACACTCGGCTTTCCGCTGCCCATCCCTTCTGGCGGGCCGGCGCTGGCACAAAGCGCCCCATTGTCCATCCCGGGGGCGGAGAGTCGGCCGGAGCTCAAAGGCCGGGCAGACGCTGCCCACCGCCAAAAACAAAAGCATCTCCTGCTGCCCCCGGCCCGTGGCAGGGCAGGGACGTGAATATGGGTCATTGTCACCCGGAGCGTGGAGGGACCCGCAGAGGGGATCAAACGGGCCAGGCCGGAGAGGGGAGGGGTGGGGTGAAGGGGGACATCCAAAAAAGCTCTTCTCCCTCTTCAGATCTCCCCTTATCTGGCCTGGCTATCTCCTGGGCTTAGCCCGGGTGTACCTCGCAATTACCTCCTCAAGCCAATCAGGCGCCGAGCACAGCCCTCGGTCCCCTTGACTGAGGTGATTTATAAATGACTCAGTGCAGCTCTGAGCGCAGACCTCTGCACAGCTCCTCGCTGCGCCTCTCCTGCCACATCTGCAGCGGCCGCGCTCCCGAGGCGCAGGTAACTCCAACAATCGGGCTCTTTGTCTGGGTGGGCGTGGGGGATTTACACTCCGCTTGCACAGCCACTGGGTGTGAGGCGCAGTATTTGGAGAACTGCTACTTCTTTTTTCTTTTTTTTTTCCTTTTCTTTTTTTTTTTTTCTTCCTTTTCCCCCTTTCTCTTTCCCACCCTCCTTTCGCCAAGGGGATTTACGGCGGCAGATTTACTCAGGAATTAGCAACACCAACGATCCAGCAGCTTGATTTATTACGGAGAGAGAGGCTAGAAGAGCCAAATATGTGAATTAATTATTGCTGGAATAAATCCTGCCATCTTATCCTGCCTGATTCCTGCTGAGATGTGTGGAGGGATTTATTTGATATAGGACAGGCAACACTGATGAGAAACACTCGGTTTCTGGAGCCTTGTTCTGACCAGAACTTTCTGTGTCTGGGACTGTGGAAAGTGGTCCCTGCCTTGAGGATGTTGCAGCCCAAATTGGGTGTTGCACATCCCGGGATGGAGGGGAGGGATGTGGAGCCCGTTGGGAAGCACTGTTTGAGCACAGGAATCCAGCCCAGGAAAGGGGATTTGGCTGTTCAGGGCATCCTGGTGCTCACAGTCAGGTTAGGAGGGAATTTTAAAGCTGGGAATGAGGAGTGCTCCCAGTCTGAGACCTGTCACACCGTCTGCAGGGTCTCCAGCTCCTCCCAGTGCTGTTTCAAGGGATGTTTTAGGTCCAGTTTGGGCAGGCTCCTCCGTATGCAGGCAAGAGGAAATATCCCCCCAGTCTTGCTCCATGGTGACAAACCACAGTTCCCACAGCTGGGATGTCTTCTGCTCTGCCCTGATAAAATTCATCCACACCTTATTTGTAAGCAGGCTAAACCTGGAGCTGGGGACCTGTCCTTCTTTCCCTCAGATAAGTCCCTGCAGTGACATTTGTCCTGGTCACGCAGAGTTTCTGCCCCGGGTCAGAGATTCCCGGTACAGAAATGCTGTCCCATCCTCCACCTCTGGGACAGCATGGACGGGCTGACCCCAGACGTGTTTTTCTGTTTTTCCTTCTCTGAGAGTGGATCCGCAGGGGCGGGAGCATGTGGAGGAGTGAGCTCTCAGCAGGCATCCCTGGCCAGTGAGGCAGGCACTGCAGGAACGCTGCAAACTTTTTAATTCCTTCGGATTTGTGCTGCTCACCTGCTCCTCAAAGGTCAGGGACATGTGNCATCCCCGCGCATCCCAGCGCATCCCAGCGCATCCCTGCTCATCCCAGCGCATCCCAGCACATCCTAGCACATCCCAGCGCATCCCTGCTCATCCCAGCGCATCCCGCGCATCCCAGCTCATCCCAGCACATCCCAGCACATCCCAGCTCATCCCAGCACATCCCAGCGCATGCCCGCGCCGGGGGACACAGCCCGAGCGTCTCTGCTGGGCACACAGCGGGGCTTCCCCTCTGTTCCCCGCTGCTCTCATCCCTTTGAACCTGGAAATGGGAGACACTCGGCTTTCCGCTGCCCATCCCTTCTGGCGGGCCGGCGCTGGCACAAAGCGCCCCATTGTCCATCCCGGGGGCGGAGAGTCGGCCGGAGCTCAAAGGCCGGGCAGACGCTGCCCACCGCCAAAAACAAAAGCATCTCCTGCTGCCCCCGGCCCGTGGCAGGGCAGGGACGTGAATATGGGTCATTGTCACCCGGAGCGTGGAGGGACCCGCAGAGGGGATCAAACGGGCCAGGCCGGAGAGGGGAGGGGTGGGGTGAAGGGGGACATCCAAAAAAGCTCTTCTCCCTCTTCAGATCTCCCCTTATCTGGCCTGGCTATCTCCTGGGCTTAGCCCGGGTGTACCTCGCAATTACCTCCTCAAGCCAATCAGGCGCCGAGCACAGCCCTCGGTCCCCTTGACTGAGGTGATTTATAAATGACTCAGTGCAGCTCTGAGCGCAGACCTCTGCACAGCTCCTCGCTGCGCCTCTCCTGCCACATCTGCAGCGGCCGCGCTCCCGAGGCGCAGGTAACTCCAACAATCGGGCTCTTTGTCTGGGTGGGCGTGGGGGATTTACACTCCGCTTGCACAGCCACTGGGTGTGAGGCGCAGTATTTGGAGAACTGCTACTTCTTTTTTCTTTTTTTTTTCCTTTTCTTTTTTTTTTTTTCTTCCTTTTCCCCCTTTCTCTTTCCCACCCTCCTTTCGCCAAGGGGATTTACGGCGGCAGATTTACTCAGGAATTAGCAACACCAACGATCCAGCAGCTTGATTTATTACGGAGAGAGAGGCTAGAAGAGCCAAATATGTGAATTAATTATTGCTGGAATAAATCCTGCCATCTTATCCTGCCTGATTCCTGCTGAGATGTGTGGAGGGATTTATTTGATATAGGACAGGCAACACTGATGAGAAACACTCGGTTTCTGGAGCCTTGTTCTGACCAGAACTTTCTGTGTCTGGGACTGTGGAAAGTGGTCCCTGCCTTGAGGATGTTGCAGCCCAAATTGGGTGTTGCACATCCCGGGATGGAGGGGAGGGATGTGGAGCCCGTTGGGAAGCACTGTTTGAGCACAGGAATCCAGCCCAGGAAAGGGGATTTGGCTGTTCAGGGCATCCTGGTGCTCACAGTCAGGTTAGGAGGGAATTTTAAAGCTGGGAATGAGGAGTGCTCCCAGTCTGAGACCTGTCACACCGTCTGCAGGGTCTCCAGCTCCTCCCAGTGCTGTTTCAAGGGATGTTTTAGGTCCAGTTTGGGCAGGCTCCTCCGTATGCAGGCAAGAGGAAATATCCCCCCAGTCTTGCTCCATGGTGACAAACCACAGTTCCCACAGCTGGGATGTCTTCTGCTCTGCCCTGATAAAATTCATCCACACCTTATTTGTAAGCAGGCTAAACCTGGAGCTGGGGACCTGTCCTTCTTTCCCTCAGATAAGTCCCTGCAGTGACATTTGTCCTGGTCACGCAGAGTTTCTGCCCCGGGTCAGAGATTCCCGGTACAGAAATGCTGTCCCATCCTCCACCTCTGGGACAGCATGGACGGGCTGACCCCAGACGTGTTTTTCTGTTTTTCCTTCTCTGAGAGTGGATCCGCAGGGGCGGGAGCATGTGGAGGAGTGAGCTCTCAGCAGGCATCCCTGGCCAGTGAGGCAGGCACTGCAGGAACGCTGCAAACTTTTTAATTCCTTCGGATTTGTGCTGCTCACCTGCTCCTCAAAGGTCAGGGACATGTGGAGAGCAGAGACTGGCACTGAGGGACAGCAAAGCCTCACTTCTCCTTCCTTTAAATTCCCTTTCCACTTCACTCCTGCCCATCCCAGCTGCCTTTTCCATGGAAAAGGGATGGAGACAGCACTTCCAGGGACTGGGCTGAGATGCTGTTGGGGTCGGGCGCTGCTCTGCCACACTCAGCAAGGGGGGACAGCAGGACAGGGAAGCTTTTAGAGGACCACGATGGGGTGTATGGACATCCCAAAGCACAGCACCCCAAGCCATGAGCCCGCTGCCTCGCCCCAGCCCGGCCCTTCCTCACAGAGCTCTGGCACTGATGAGGCTCTGACAGCAACAGAGAGCTGGGGTGGGGTTGGGAACAAGTGTGGAAATCAAACAAATCCCAGGGAAGGTGAGTCCAACCTGGGTTTTTCTGCCCTGGTGCCAGAGCAGGGCAGATCCCCCGTGCCCACAGCGTTTGCTCCCTCACAGCAAAGCACAGGAGCTGAGCTGCTGGACATAAACATTTCACTTGATAAACACCCTGTGAGCCAAACACTCTGGCTTCACCCTCAGAAGCTGGCAGATGCCTGCAGATTTTATTATCCTGGTTACCAGGCACAGAGCTAGTTTGGTTAGAAACTCGTGTGAAGTGGTACATCAAACATTGGCACCGGCCCAGCACCGGCAGCACAAGAGCTCTGCCCGCTGGGCTGGGTCACTCACAGCGAGAAAAGGGACATCTGCCTGATGGAAATCACCTCTTTAACACTCCAGATATTGGAGCTGATCAGAGAGGAAACATTGATTTAATGCCTGCTGCTCCTTGGTGAAGGTACAGGAGTGGGGGAATGGGGGGGCAGATCCTGGGGGACGAGGGGCAGCTCAGGGCAGTGGGATGGGAGGTGGGAGCTGGAGGGAAGCAGAGATGTCTCCTCCCAGCCCTGCACCGTGGGACCCATTCCATGCCTGCCCAAGATCCATCAGAGCCCGTCTGCACCTCCTCTCACCCCCTTCTCCCTCTGGCTTTTATTCCACCAGCCATCACCAGCTGGTTCCTTGTGGAAAACGGACTGGAACAGCAAAGTTTTGACTGAACTTTATGGGTGCTGGCATTTTGCCTTTTCTGAGGCATGGATACTTTCCATAACTGATTTATATGCTCTTCTGGTGTCTTCCTCTTCTATTTCTAGTGGGTGAAGAAAAGGTTCAAGCCCAGGGAAAAATGTGTGTGCTCAGTGCATGGCATCAGCCCCCTGAATACAACCTCTGCTTCCCTGCCCCTGCTTCTTCCCCTTCCCCAGATTACTGGGAATGATTTTTTTTTCCCAAAAGACTCGTGCCAGAGATGTGGGACTGTAGATGTGTCATTATCACTGCCAGCTTTTCTTCCTGAATCAGTTCATTTGTAAGTGAAGCCTGTGGCCATGCAGAGCCAAAAGTAAAACAAAACTAAATCAACCAGATTTTAAGCGTGAAAAAGAATTTGTGCCCAAATGGCCCAGCTGAAGACTCTGGGGTCCCTCGGTGGTGAGTTCCTGGTGTGGTCCAGCAGCTGGACACGGCCCTGGCACATTCCCAATGCCAGGAGGTTGCAGGGAGTGACCGGGGAGTGCGGGGGCGGTGCCCGATGGCAGAGGTGAATTATACAACATCTTCTGAAATACCTGAGCTCAGTGGGTGACAGGAACCTCCTCCTCCTCCTCCTCCTGCCCGGGCTCGGAGAGGCGTGAAAGGCAGAGAGGAGCGGGTGTGGGCAGGAGGGTGAGGGGGAGCTCAGTTCAGGGGGGCAGCCTGGCACTGCCACATCTGGCACTGCCACATCTGGCACTGTAGAGCCTGGCACTGCCACATCTGGCACTGTCACATCTGGCACTGTAGAACCTGGCACTGTAGAACCTGGCACTGCCACATCTGTGGCACTGCCACATCTGGCACTGTAGAGCCTGGCACTGTCACATTTGTGGCACTGTAGAACCTGGCACTGTAGAGCCTGGCACTGCCACATCTGACACTGCCACAGCTGGCACCAAGAGCGCAGCACCTTTGCCACACACAGGTGTCAAGGAGCAATCTGTGGCTTCCCCTGTGACCTTGCAGGACCCGGGCCCTGTCACCGCGCTGCCCCGGGGCTCCTGTGGCACCTGCAGCCGCAGCCAGGTGGACGCAGCGCTGAAGGAGTCAAGACCTCGTCCTGGTGTTGCAACCAAACCCTTGCACCTGTGCCTGTGTTCTCCCGCCAGCCCCGGTCTGGGGGATGGGGGGAGCGGCTTTCACGGCCCTTTCTTGGGCAATGGGGCCGGGAGGGGGTGTTTTGGATGGAGATTCACACGGGATTGGGAAGAGGTTGGACCTCTGAACCCAGTGCTGAAGCAAACAGCACAGAGGGCTGGGTGTGCCTTGTGCAAGGAGCAGGGGGATGGAGAGGGGGCAGGCAAAGGAGGAAGCGTTATTTCAAGAGCTCTGATTTTTAATCCCTAAAATTAAGAAGCAGCCGGTTGAATGGGACATTCATTCCTTGGATGTCCATCTGCAGCACTGGGATCAGTTTGGACCCTTGTATCATGCCTCAGGCAGGGATCAGATGGCTCTCCCACCAAATTTTGACTCATTCCTGGGACTGGAGCTCCTGTTCTGTGCCTACGTCAGCGCAGCAGAGTGGCTTTGTGCCAATGGCTGCTATCACCAGCAGCCAATGTGACTTTCCTCTTCCCAAGCACTGCTACCACCAGCATGGGCACAGCAGATAAGCGCTCAGGGAGTGTGTTTGCAGGACAGACTCTGGGAGAAAAGCTCCGTGCCTCATTTGGGACTGCCAGGGCTGGGACCAGCCAGGGCTGGGCTGAGGGGACACTCATGACCTGCTGGGACAGTGCTGCTCACCCACATCACCTTGCTGGAGCAGAGCAGTTCTGCTCTCATGTTTGTTTGTTCCGAGTATCACATCCCATTTTGTGCACTCAGTGAGGTCCAATTTTACATTTCTGAGCATCACCCACTGCAGGGATGGGCTGCCTGAAAACCTGTGAGCACTTGGAGCTCTTCTCCCAGACCTTGTCCTTTATTTCCATGCTCACACTGGAAGAGAGATCTTGAAAAACCTGGTCCCTGCAATGCAGCAGCGGAGTGGCACTCTGCTCTCCCCTCCACACTCCTGGAATTGCTCCGGGCTCCTGCCCCAGCTGCAGGGTTTAAACCAGCTCTGCAGCTTGCCGTGGGCTCATCCCACCAGCACCAGGCCAGCTGGCTTTGCCTTTTGTTCAAGGAGCAGCCACGCAGCTCCTCGTGCTCTTTAACTCCCAAATCTCCGAGGCTGAAGCTGCTGTTTGATCTAGGGCAAGGCTGTGATAAGCCAAGTCAAGAACTTGAGTCTGTCCGAGACGCTGACATCACGAGCCTGTTTGTTCAAGATGGAATTTAATCATGGGGACATTTTCCCCTCTAAACCTGCTCTGTTTATTATTTTTTCCTGATTGCCAGCACCTTTGCTCAGCGAGGGAAATTCATTAAAGAGCTGGGATTTAATTGGCTCCTTGGGTCTGCCTGGTGGCAGAAGGGGTGGAGAGACCACCAGGAATTCGGGTGGGTTTATCAGCCCTCAGAAGCTGTTGCTGAGTCTGGACCTACAAAACATTCACCAAGGAGAACTGGAAATTCTGAGCAGAGCTGTAGGGTTGGGAGCAAAGCTGGGAACAGCCACAGGATCACGGAAACGTGGGAAAACCATGACTGTGCATCAGACAGGCCTTTGGAATGAGGGACTGGGAAGAGCCCAGGGCGCTGATGAGTGCTATTCTCCAAGGGCAAAGCTCGGCCTTGCTCCTGGAGGGGATTCTCCAGTGGAAAAGGAGCAGCAGGGATGCCCTGCAGAGGGCACTGGATCAGGCACCTGGCACTGCAGGAAGGGGCACGGGTCTCCTCTTTGCTCCAAAGCCGTGGGCTGGGGTCCCTCCCGAGCCCCGTGGGTGCAGATCAGAGCTGGAATCACCATCTCTGTGAATCACAAATCGCTGGAATCACAAACACCCCACGGCCGGGGCAGTTTTACAGCACAGTGCTCTTGATGGCCCCTGTGATCTCTGACGGAGTGGGGTTGATGACCTCCCTTTCTAGATCTATTAGCTGCTATTTGCATAATGATTCTCTTGACCTAAATTCTGCCCAAAGTTTCGGCTCCCTGCATCATCCTTTCCTTCCTGCCCTGCTCTGCTACAATCTCCTCCTGCCCTGCACTCCAAGGCATCAGCCAGGGCTCTCACCAGCCCTGTGGTGACATTTTGCCCATCCCGGTGTCCTCGGACTCGATGTCAAGGTGTGCCCTGACTTTGAGCAGTGCCAGGAGAGGGGGTGGAGGTTCTGGCACATTCACATCACTCCGTAAACCCTCAGCAACCTGGATGTTGTTTCTCGATACATTCTCCTGCCTGAATCACCAGCTTTTTCCACCCCCTCTTCTCCTCCGGAGTTGGGCAACGACCCACTTAGATACACGCCAAGAAACAAATAATTACCGAGATGCTCGTTTTATATCTGACCACTTCCTCCCTCCCCTCCCAGCCCGGCCAGTTCGGGGTGATTGTCCCCCTCTCCCCAGGCATCTCTGGGCACGGTGAAATGAGGGATGTCTGAAATTCATCATCCCTTTGGTGAGACCCAGATACCGGCCAGGACTGGTCTGCCGGGATGTTTCGGCATCCTCATCACTGACATGAGTTAGCAACAGTTATCTCCCCGAGCATCACTTCCTAGAGGAAAGCGGGCACGCACCCACGGCCTGGGAGGATTGGGAAGGTTGTGGAATCCCGGCCAGGGCGGCAGGAACACCTCGAGTGGGATCCAGCCCTCCATCCCCGTGCCAGTATCAACCAGCGAGGCGAACCAGCCTGGCAAAGCCTCGCCAATCCCACGGATGGTGAAACCGAGCCATGGGAAAGGTCAAGCGCCTCGCCCGAGGCACAAAGGCGCTCCCGGAGCCGGGATTAACACCCGTGCCCGCCTGCCAGGCAATCCAGGTCCCTGCGCACCGCAGCGCTCATTAGCAGCGCTCATTAGCCGCGCTCATTATTAGCATCACCTCCGAGGAGCTGGGGAAGCTCCCGGGACCGGGGAGCTGCAGCAGCCCCTGGAGCTGGGAGAAGCCACTCCCAGGACCTGCCTCTCTGCCACGGGGAAACTATTTAGGGTGGAGAAGCTCGGGGAGGGCTCCAGACGCTGGAGGTGTCCGCTCTGTTATACCGCAGGTGGGGCCAACTCCACATTCTTGGCTTTGCTATTTCTATTTTTATATATATATATATATTTCTATATTTTTTTTTCCTTTTGAAAAATCCAAATGATGCAGAGATGAGCCAGGCCAGGCCTCGCTATGCCATCGAGCGTCCTGCCTACTCCATCAGCCTCTTTGATGAGGAGTTTGAGAAGAAAACCAGAACTTACCCCGTCGGGGAGAAACTGAGAAACCTTTTCAGGTAACAGGGAAAGCTGTAGAACATGACCCAGATTTAGTCAGGAATTGGGGGACTATAATTCAGATCTGGGAATACCCATCCCATTTTTATCCTGGGGAACCATGGTGTTCAGGGGTTCGATGGATGAAAGGCATGGAGGAAATGCAAATTGGGCTGAAGAAAATGAAATTGGTGGCTCTTTTCTCAGCAGAACAGTTTGCACTGAGTGCATTTGGGATTTGGGGTCCTGTTTTCCAAGGGTTTTTTTTAATAGTGGGAAAAGCACAATTGGTGATGTAGGGATGTGTGGATTTTTTTTTAAAGCTTTCCTGCTGGGATTTCATTTTCTCAGCTTTCTGACTGAAACCAATACCACCTTAAAGAAAGGTTTTTAATTATGCAAACGAAGGTTAATCACTGCTGATCACTTTCTTGGAAATCTATCTGCACTCCTCAGAAAAAGGAAAGCAATAATACAGGAAAGAGAGGGCTCAGAATCTGGAGAGGGAGAAAGGCTGAGACATTCCTAGGAAGATTTTTCCTTACTTCCAGCTCATTTGCTTCCTCCCTTCCTTGCTCATTTGCTTTTATATTTTATGTCCCTTCTAGATGTTCAGCTTCCAGGTTCAAGCTCACCCTCTTCCGCCTGTTCCCAATCCTGGTGTGGCTCCCCAAGTACAGAATCAAGGATTCCATCCTGCCTGATGTGCTGGGCGGGCTCAGTGCGGGGACAATCCAAGTGCCACAAGGTGAGCAGTGTCACTCTCTGGCTGTCCAAGAGGGAATAACCCTTTGCCAGCTCGAGTAAAGCCCTGCAGGTGATGCTGATGCTCAGCTGGGAGGGTTTTGTGTTTTACTGATGACCCCAAGCTCTACCCCCAGCCTGGTGGTGCCTGTATTTATTTCCCTGTATTTATTATTTTTATTTGTTTCCCTCGTGTTTTGCAGGGATGGCCTTTGCCCTCCTGGCCAATCTGCCTCCTGTCAACGGGCTCTACTCCTCCTTCTTCCCCCTGGTCCCCTACTTCTTCCTCGGGGGCATCCATCAGATGGTGCCAGGTGAGGAATTGTCTGCACAGGGCAGTTCAGTGCTGGCTGGGAATGCTGCTGTGTCCCAGAACTGGGATGTTTGCTCTGCCAGGGGTCTGTGGGGTCGCTGATTCTGGCTGCTCTGCAGGATGTCACCCCAATGACCCTGTGGGGCTGGGGATGTGCTGAGTGACTCTTTCTGCACAGCCCCACCTGCCCAGGAGCCTTCCAGGCCAGGGCTCTCTCCAGAGGGAGCTCCTGACCTCCCTGTGCTGTCTGCAGGGACTTTTGCTGTCATCAGCATTATTGTTGGCAACATCTGCAACGAGCTGGCTCCAGAGTCAGACTTCCAGTACTTCAACCACACCACCAACGAGACCAGTGTGAACACCACGGCCCTGGAGGCGGCCAGGCTGGAAATCTCTGCCACCCTGGCCTGCCTGACAGCCATCATACAGGTGAGGGCTCTGCCGTGTCCCTGACCCACACTGAGAGCCTGGAGCAGAGCTGGTGGTGGCAGATGCTTGAAGAAGCCCCACTTCTGGGTGGATGATGCCTCAAAATAGAGATTTTTTTTTTTGGGGGGGGGGGATTTTTGGTCTTGGGGTGGAATTGTCTGTGTCAAAAACGCAAGAATGTCACCCTCAGCCCTCGTGTCCCCATCCCTGCTCTGGGCTGCCGTGTGTGGATCAGAGCATCACCCTGCCCCACACATCCCTTGGGGCTGTCACTGCTTTGACCACATCTCCTCTGTCCCACCCTAGCTGTGCCTGGGCTTCCTGCAGTTCGGCTTCGTGGCCATCTACCTGTCCGAGTCGTTCATCAGGGGCTTCATGACGGCGGCAGGGCTGCAGATCCTCATCTCCGTGCTCAAGTACGTCTTCGGCGTGACAGTCCCGTCTTACACCGGGCCCTTAGCTATCGTCTACGTAAGTGGGGGCTCTGCACAGCCACCTTCCCCCCCAGCACAGCACCCTGCCAGGGAAACGGGGCTCAGGAGAGCAGGGAAGGATGGGGGGAAGGGGAACCCTGCCCCAGGCTGCTGCGTTCCCTACCCAGCCTTGTCTGCGTGGTTTTAATGAGGAATAAGGAAATGGGGCTGGGGTTTGGGGGGGGTGTGAGATGTGTTGTTTTATAGCAGGAATCTTGCAGAGTTGTTTGCAACAGGAACATTTCCTCTGAGCAGGTTTGGCCATTCCTGGGATTTCCTGCGTCTTCCATGGATGAATCCTGTGCTGATGCAGTCAGAACTGCATTAAATCACAAATCTAATGATTTAATGAAATCATTAAGTCACCAGCACAGGCCCAGGGCTGGGGGCTGATCCCTCAGCAGAGGGTTTTTAGCACTGCTCACATCTCAGGGTGTTGACTGTGGTAACAAGTGCTGTCCGTAGTTCTGTCCACGTCGTCCAGAGTGTCTCACTCCCCGTGACCCCTCCTCCTCTTCTCTCCCCTTCAGACATTCATTGACATTTGTAAAGGTCTGCCCCAAACCAACCTGGCCTCCCTGGTCTATGCCCTGGTCAGTGCTGTGCTCCTGATCATCGTCAAGGAGCTCAACCTCAAGTACATGAAGAAGATCCGGATGCCCATCCCGATGGAGATCATCATTGTGAGTGACACCTGGGCTGTCCCTGGGACCCTCCCCTGGCCCCACAGCCCTGGGACACTGCTGCTCTCAGCAGGGCCACCCCATAGAGCATCTACACAGTGAATGTGACACAGCCCCCACACGGTTCGGGGTCACAAATGGGGCCATCCCCATGCTCATCCCTGCACTGCATCCTGGTGATGCTGAGGGTGAAGAATATAACCCTGCTGGGACTGTTCTCACCTCCCCCAGCCCAAACTTGGTGCTGCTTTTATTCTGTCAGCTCTGGGAGCACAGCAGGGTTAATGCTCTGAGCCAGCTCAGCTCTTCCTGCTCACAGCTCTTCATTCCCTGTCCTTCCAGGTGATCGTGGCCACTGCAATCTCGGGCAGCTTCAACATGCCTGACAAGTACGGGATGCCAATAGTGGGGAAGATCAGCATGGGGTAAGAGCTTGTGCAGGTCTGATTCACCTTCCAGACAGTTCTCCTTCCTCCTCCTCCAGCCTGGAAAACACCTCACTCTTCCCTGCTGTACCAGAATCCCCTTCCAGGAGTGTCAGCCTGAGTGACACAACCACCCCCATCCTCTGGATTATGTCATTCCTGAACCCTGCAGCTCCTCACACACCCCCCCAGCCCCTGGAGAGCGCTGTCACATCCTCTCTCCTGTGCTCTGAGTGCAGCTTCCCAGAGCCCACCCTGCCCCTGGTGAGCAAGTGGAAGGACATGGTGGGCACGGCTTTCTCGCTTGCCATCGTGGGCTACGTGATCAACCTGGCCATGGGGAGGACCCTGGCAGCCAAGCATGGCTACGACGTGGACCCCAACCAGGTACTGCAGGGGCTGGGGCAGCCAGGGGCTGCTCCCTTTGCTCTCAGGCGTGCAGGGAAGAGCTCAGGGCGTGCAGGGGGAGCGTTCGGACGTGCTCGGCTCCGAGCAGACGTGCTGCTCCCCTGGAGGCTCCGTGGCTTTGTGCCATGTAGGGGGAGAAAGGACACGGCAGAGCTCTGTCCTGTGGGCTGGAGAGAGGCTGGGAAAGGGAAAGGAGCTTTAGGCTGGGCTCCCTGCCTTGCTCCCCCTCCAGACTTGGTGTTTTGGCAGCTTGGAGCACGGTGAGGTGCATGAACTTCCCAGGGAGCAGAGCAAGACCTGGATTCCTGGTGTGTCACCTAGATACTGTGAGAGGCAGGACATTAAATAATCCTCTTTTGTCATCCCTGGCACAGTGGCAGCTTTCAACAACAGCCACACATACCACATGGAGCCCTGCCCTGAGTGTGTCAACAGATGACAACGTGTTTATGTGGAATTGTGCTTCCAGGTTTCCCTGCTACACCAGAGCCTATCCCAGATCTTACTGGAAGGAAAGAGTCTGGGATGCACTGCAGGGAGCCCAGAGCCACAGAAACCAGACTCAGGCCCTGCTCTCTGGCTATGTGTCAGCAGGAAGGGCAGCTGTCCTTTCTGATGGACATTCTCCACATCTCCACAGGAAATGCTGGCCCTGGGATGCAGCAACTTTTTCGGATCCTTCTTCAAAATCCACGTGATCTGCTGTGCCCTCTCTGTCACCCTCGCTGTGGATGGGGCAGGAGCGAAATCCCAAGTCAGTTCCTCCTCTCTTCCTCCTCCTCCTCTCTCCATTCCCTCTGGAGCACACAGTGCTGCAGCTGCCACTGCTGCCAGCCTGACTGTGCAGCTCTGCAGAATGTCACACAAGTGCTTCAGGTTGCTGCTGTTAGAGCAGAATTTCCTCCCTCCCAAGCCCATTTTGGTCCCTGATTTGGTTCTCTGGGCTGGGCACAGAAGCGGAGCTGTCAATCTGCAGTCCCACTCTGGCTCCCCGGACTGAGCAGTGAGGGAAATTCGGGAAATTCGGGGTTATCTGTGGGATCTGCAAACCCCTGCCTGCTTTCAGAGGCAAACATCCCCTCACATAAAATGCTGCAGTGCTCAGTTGTGCCCCTGACTACACCCAGGGGAGGTTTGGGAAGCCCTGATGTTTGCAGAAGTGATTTTCTTTCCTTTTTGCAGGTGGCAAGTTTCTTTGTGGCTCTGGTGGTCATGGTGACCATGCTGTCCCTGGGAATCTACCTGGAGCCTCTTCCAAAGGTAACACAAACATCTGTGCAGGCAGAGCCATTGCAACACCCGCTCTCCACACCCAGGCACAGCCTCGCTCCAAAAATCCCTGATGCAAACGGGACAGTTTGTTCCTGGCCTGGGGACCTGTCTGCACGGGGTGTCTGCAATCACAGAATCACACAATTCCAGCCTGGTTTGGGTTGGAAAGGACCTTAAACCTCGTCCCTGCCATGGGCAGTGCCACCTCCCACTATTCCAGGTTGCTCCAAGCCCTGTCCAAGCTGGCCTTGGGCAGGGATGAGGCAGCCACGATTTCTCTGAGTGAATGTAAGTGTAAATTATAGTGCAAGAATCATCCAAATTACCCTGTTCAGATCCAAATGAGATCTTTGTGAGCATCACCCTTGTGATGGGACTGGCCCAAAAAAAAAAAGCATCCACTGCCAAACGTGGCACATCCATTCCTGGCTGACCCCATTCCCTGTCCTCCACAGTCTGTGCTGGGAGCCCTCATTGCTGTGAACCTGAAGAATTCCCTCAAGCAGCTGGCTGACCCCTTCTACCTGTGGAAGAAGAGCAAGCTGGACTGTGTGAGTGCCTGGAGTGGTGGGAGGCATCACCTGGCCAGGGCAGGATGAGCAGGACAGACCCCAAAAAGCCTTTTGTGGGGTTTTTTGGGATATGAGTGCCTTGCAGGAGGTGGGTTTGGCTCTCTTGGTGAGATGGTGCTCCCTGTCCTGCCCAGCTGAGCACGCTGCTGCTCAGAGCACATATCAGAGAGGCCTGAACTCTTACCTGCTGTGTTTAAATGCCAATCAAGTGCGGAGCCTGTTTGCCCAGAACTAGCCAAACCGGCCCTGCTCAATATCTGGGAGTCATGACTTAAAAACTCACACAATGGCCCTCCAGGGTGAGGAGAGCCCTTCAGTGTGATAAGGACTCCAGGCACTGGTTGATGTATAAACCCAGGCAGGGGCGGCGGGGGAGTGAGAACGGAATTTGGAAATGTCTGACATAAAAACAGTGTTTGAACAGGACTCCCACGGCTGAGAGCTGTGTGTGGACACCAAGCCAATATCCTGTCAGGGTCCAGCAAACCAAACCCCCTTATCAGGGCAATCAGCAGTCCAGAGGGGCTGGCCCCAGCCATGAAGAGCTTTCCCAAAATCCTGCTCAAACATGTGCTGGAGAAGAGCTGGGTTATCAATTTGGGCACATCTCTGAACGGGTTCTGCTGCTGTGGGGTGACAGGGGAGCTCTGTGGGCTCTGGGGAAGCTGCTGCCCCTTTACCAGAGCACAGATGGACCCACAGAGACCCCAAAAAGCCTGGGCAGACACCTGAGCATGGACTGAGTGGAGATGGATGAAGAACATCCTGGCAGATGCCAATGGAATGAACGGGATTCCCCTGACCTTAATCTCCTTGGAATCTGAACTAGATTCAGTGTCCTGTCCCAAAATGGGGAGCACCACCCCTGGGTGATGTCAGACCATTGGTGTTCATCACCTTTCAGGACAGCTAATTCCAGCTAATTCTAACAATGGATGGATGGATGGAGGGAAGCTCTTCCTTGCCATTTATACACAAAATTAATACAAGTTAAGATGTTGAAGTCATCAAAGTTACCCTTATTCATCCAAGGTGGTCTAAGTTAGTTTTTATTCATCTTGAGGATGGGATTAAAACAACCTGATAATGATTTTCAGAGGGGATATTTAAATGCAGGGCAGGACTGATCTCACATGGAGAGAGATGCTTGAGTGCTAACACATCAAAAAGACAAATGGCAGAGCTCTGAGCTGGAGTGGGGCCTGTTTTGGTCTCCTCGGTCACACTTGGCCACCAAATCCTCTCTGTGTTCAGGCCATTTCCAGCAGGTGCTCAGGCAGTTTTCAGAGAGATGATTTCTGGTATTTTCTTAGCTGCTCTGACTGGCAGCAGGAGCTGCTTGGGGCTGGAGCAGGGAGCAGCAGATGGTGGGATCTGCAGGATCCTGACGAGCCAGGCTGATCCTTTTTGGATGGAATGAGCAGAGTGGAGAAAAGCCCCAGCTGCTTTTATGGCTGAAAAGAAACTGGGGCTCCTGGCAAACTTCCCAGCAAGGATGGTTCACTCTAAAACATGCAGCAAACTGCAGCACCAGAACAGCTGCAGAATCCAGGGTTTGGCCTATTCTTGTTGAGCTGGGAGGGTTTGAGAGTCTGGGATTGCAGCACAGAGCATTGTCCCCCATCTATTGTCCCCATTCACTTTCTTTTCCCATCCATAATTTTTCCATTCCCCAACCGTATTTTTCCATTCCCCATCCATTTCTTTTTGTCCCCATCCTTTTTTTATTTTTTTTTTTTCCGCATCCATTTCCTCTAGCCCATGGCTCATCCAAATTCCCTGCCATGTTCCATGTTCTCCTCTTCCCTCTCTCCCTGCAGCTGGTCTGGCTCGTGAGCTTCCTCTCCGCTTTCTTCCTGAGCCTCCCCTATGGAGTGGCGGTGGGCGTGGGATTCTCCGTGCTCGTTGTGGTTTTCCACACCCAGTTGTAAGTACCTCACGGCCACAAGAACCCCGGCAGAGCTCCCAGGGGCACAAGGAGGGGACAGGTGATTTTTTTAGGAGCGACCTCTGGCCCGCAGGAGCCCCGGGGAGTGCAGGTGTCCTGCCCGGAATGTGCAAACAGCAATGGCAATTTACTGCCTGCATTCCCGCTCCCGTGCACATCCCAGGGCAAGGGGAAGCCTCAAGGTATTTGCTTCACCCCACACAGTTCCCAGCACAAAGTCCTGCTCACAAAAACAGCGAGCCCTGTCTGTGTGCTGTGAGGTCTCCATACCACTTTTAATCCATCAAAACCCTTTATTAATATTTCCCAACCTGGCATCTCAAAATATTCTTTTTTATTTTGGCCTTGTAGATTCTGCAGGGATGAAATGTAAGAGTTTTCACAAAGCAAATGCTCAAATCCTGGGGTGGAGTGTGAAGCAGAATCTACATTTCTTTCCCCTAATGTTGATCCCTTCTTTTCTGCAGCCGCAATGGCTCTGCCCTGGGCCAGGTGGTTTCCACTGACATCTACAAGAACCCCAAAACCTACAACAAGGTGAGCTGAAGATAAATCATCCTCAGAGAAAATCTTCTTCTTTGCCACTGGTGCCCAGGCTTGCTCTGAGCTCCTGTCTCTGGTGCAGGTCCATGAAATTAATGGGATTAAAATCATCACCTACTGCTCTCCGCTGTATTTCGCCAACTCTGAGATATTCCGGGAGAAAATCATAGCCAAGGTGAGCAATTCCCTAACAAATCCCTGCCTGAAGCCAATCCCAAACCACCCTTGCTCTCCCCTGTGTTGCTACACGGGGTAATTGAGCCCTGGGTGATCATGAACGATGGTCACATCCTCAATCCTCCTCTCCCTGATCCTCAGGGCTGTTTGCAGAGCTCATTTCAGAGGTTGTTCCCAAATCCTGGCAGGTTCCTCCTCCAAGCTCTGCCAAAACAGGGGCATCCTGCTATCCCAAGTCTCTCCCTGCATGTGCAGGTTCCCCGAGTTCCAGGAGATGCTTGGATGCCATCAGGATCACCCCACTCCAGTGCACAGCTGGGAAATGCCAGGGAAGGAACAGCAGCTCCTGACTCTTGGAACAGATTTTTAAAGAATAATCTCTCTTTCCCACAGACAGGGGTGGATCCTGGCAAGGTGTACTTGGCCAGGAGGAAATTTGTGAAACGGCAGGCAAGGGGCACAGCACAACCACCAGCCAAGCTCCCAAAATTCCTGCTGAAGGAGAGCAAGGTACCTCAGCTCCTGAGTTCCCAAAAAGGTCCCTGTGTCCATGAGCACGGCCCCAAATCCCCATCAAACAGCTCCTCTTGATATGGGATTTTCTGCACTGTTTTCCTGGCCACCTTTCCCACCTCTCATCCCCTTTCCTCCCCACCTATGTCTCCATTCCTCCCCAAACTTTAATGTGCAGGAGAGCTGGGAATGGCTGGGAGCAGGGAGGCTGGAGAGGAGGCTGGAATGGGAACTCGGTGAACAATCTGCAGAAACCAGGGAACTCTGGCCCCTTTCTCTGGGGATGTGTCAGCAGCTCAGCCCCAAGGTGCCCTTTCAAAGCCCCTTTCTCAGTCACCCCAGCCCCGTTTGCTTTGCAATGCTGAACAGTTTTGAGACAAATGGATCATGTAAATGATCCTAAATCCAGCCCCAAGGGACAGCCAGGCTGGAGTTAGTCCAGATGAAAACCCTTCATATCAGCGGGGAGAGGTGAAATCACCTGCCAGGACCCCACCCGTGCCCTGCCCTGACTCTGCACCTCTGCTCTGCTGCAGACCTTGTCTTTGCAAGAGCTCCAGAAGGACTTTGAGAGCGCCTCTCCAACAGACACCAACAACAACCAGACCACCGCTAACGGTGCCAGCATCTCCTACGTCACATTCCACCCTCCTGCCCTGGGGGCTGGGCCAGGGCAGAGCCCCGGGGAGCTGGGCAGCAGCAGCGTCACCCTGCAGGGCAGCAGTGTCACCCTGCAGGGCAGCCCCGACCCTGTGCTGGCAGCACCGCCCTACATCAGCTTCCACACCATCATCCTGGACATGAGTGGGGTGTGTTTCGTGGACCTGATGGGCACAAAAGCGCTCAGCAAGGTTAGTTCTGGGCTGCCAGCATAGCCAGGCAGCAGGGAGCTTCTGCTCTCTCACATAAAGGTGTTTATGTGCCTCAGTTGTGTGGATTTTCACCTTCTGCATCCCTGATTCTCTCCTTCAGCCCCAGCCCTGATAAAAGATTTTATGCATAAACACAAAGCTGGAGCAGCGGTGTTTTTAATCCTCTCTCTCACATCTCATCCCTTCCAGTTGTGTTCCAGTTACCAGAAGATTGGGATTAAAGTGTTCTTGGCAAACGTGCATGGTAAGAATCCCCAAAAACACATTTCCACGGGATCTTCCCCCATTTGTGAGCTCCTGGCAAACAGCAGATCTTTTTCTGTTCTTTATTCAAACTGTGAGATGTCAGTCCTTTGCTGGACCAGGCCAGAACAGATTAAAGGAGAAAACAGGAGAAAGGAAAGAGAATCACTGTTTTCTGTGTGTGAAATGTGCTTTCATTTGGGAAGTGATAAGGCTGGAGCATCTCCACACTCAGCATGCAGGAAAACACATCCCCACACTCATTTCTGCTGCAAATCTGCTTCTTCTGAGCTCAGGGGACCCCAGCAGCCACACACACCTCCAGAATTCCTCCTCTGCTTTCCTGCTCATTCAGCTCTCTCCTTCCTCCAGCCCAGGTGTTCGATGACATCAGCACAGGGGGAGTCTTTGAGGAAGGAGGCCTGGACCGAAGTCACATCTTCCTCACCATCCACGATGCTGTTTTGTTTGCACTGGCCAATATCAGAGAGTTTGTCCACCCACCCATCTTGGAAGAGGTAAATTCTCTCCCCAGCCCACAGGATTCTCCTGCTTGGCTTCCAGGCTGCATCAGCACAATGGAAGAATAAGAAATTGCTATTGCACCTAAAGAAGCTTCTTGTTTATCTCAAGTGGTAAAGGTCTAAATGCAGCAAAGTATTGAATATTCCAGTTGTCATGTACGGGGTGAGCACCTTGGATTTCCCTGGAATTCAGAAGTGTCAATGTTTTACACAAACCCTTAGCTGAGAGATTATTGTTGTCCCAGCCTGGAGGAGCCACAAGAGCTGTTCCAGCACTGTGCCCTCAGTTTGGTGCTGGTTGGAACAGGCACAGGCAGAATTTGGCTCTCAGTGATGGAGAAATGAAGGCAAAGCTTGGACTAGTCCTGGCATCCATGAATGCTCCATTGGTGGTAGAACAGGAGGAATTCTGAGGCAGGAATGTGGCCCATGCTGGTGGCACAGTGACAGGCAGGCTCTGTCCCCAAGCAGGGCTGGTTTATTGTGTGCCAGCTGGAGTTGGCACCAGCAGCACCAGTTATCTCCCCAGCACGAGTTAAGGTATCTCCTATCACACCAGAGCTGGCAAACACCAGCCCAGTCCCAGCAGATAAACACCTGGAGCAGGGCTCCTCCTCTGGCCCTTCTCCTGGCCATTTCCCTCGGAGCATTGTCACCTTCCAGGCCTGCCCTTGTCATTGTTTTCATTCCTTTCCACCCTGCACTCTGCTAATTTCTCTTCCCTGCACAGAGGCCGACCCAGACAGAGCTTTCCATCTATGATGAGTCTGTGGATGAGAGCAGTGCAGAGTACAAGAACCTGGAGGAGGTGAGTTCTAGTGCCAGGGGTCACTGCAGACATGGCTATGAGGCAGAAATCAGAACTTTTAATTGGGATTGATTAGATGGGAAATCACCTGGGAGTAACTGCAGTGCTTCAGAAAGTTAATTGGAAATATAATTTTGAATCGCTGTCTTGAGGAGCTCTGGGAGGCACCTGGATGAGGAGCAGGTAGGTCACCTCACAGAGCAATCCTTCAATCATTTTGGGCCACACAGCTCAGGATCTGTCAGACCTGTGGTCTCCGCACACTGGGGGGGAGCTTGCAGGACCAGGTTTGGTTCTCCAAGGAAGAGTGATCAGTGAAGATTTTCAGCACAGGCTTTTGAAAATGCTGCAGAGATTTGCACCCGCGTGTGGAATGCGAATCCTTGGGAGGATTTGCCTTGGGAGGAGATCCCCTCTGGGGCTGCCCTTCCCTGTGCTGCCCACGCCCAGCTGGGAGCACGGAGCAGGGCTGGCAGCGGCTGGAGCTCCTGGGGGTGTCTGTGTGACAATGACACTGAGCTGTGCCACCGGGGCTGTGCCCTGCCAGCAGCCCTGACCCTGCCCATCCTCTGTGCCCTTTAGGAGATGTTTGGAAGCATGTTCCACTCAGAGACCCAGACAGCTCTGTGAGCACAGCGAGCACCGGGCAAACCCTCCAGAGGAGACTCCTCTCTCCCACCCCTCCATGGAGAGCTGCGCTTCCACCTGGGGACACAAAGGTTTGCAACGAGGCCACCACTCTCCAGAACTGCCAAATCCATCCCTTCTCCCTGCTCTGCTCGAGCACAGGACTCTGGAGCAGGCAGCAGCCCCGGGGGAAGCTCAGGAGATGCATCTGAAGGATTGCAGAAGTGCAGCTCGGCTGGAGGCAGGGGCCTGAACCCGGGGGATGTTCAGCCACCCCTTTGTCCCTCACAATCCTTCTGGAATTGCATCATCTGGGCATCCTGCTCCTTCTCTTTCCCTCCTCCCTCTCTCTCCCCGATGGAGTGGAATAGAAGCAAACACTGAAAGCCTTTCAGGGCTTGGTTTCACGAGCAGCAGTGGCTCTGGGGAGGTGTGGCAGCACAGCCCTGCTGCTCTCTGATGTGCACTGACCCCCCAATTCCCCTGCAGCCTCTGCCTCTCCTCTTCTGTGTCCCAGCACCCCAAAAAACACTGCATCCAACCAGTGCTGTATTTCTGGCACCCCAAAGACCTCAGGACTCTCTCAGCAGGGCTAAATTCCTGAAATACAGAATTTTTTTTCTTGCTAATAGGACAGGCTTGTACTCAGAAATAAGAATTCCTTTTTATGTGCATATTGTCCTGCCTGCCCAGTGGGCTGAGTACATGAAAATAGATTATATTTTAAAATGCTATTTCTATTTTAATACTCTATAATATTACAAATATAAGCAAACTTTAGTGTACAATTTAAGTACACAGATGTTATTGAGCTGATTGCTGAAGGCTTCCTGGGAAGAGAATGTGGGGCTTTCCTGCAGCTCCCAGATGTCTCATTTTTAAGGAAAACAGAGTTTCCTGAACCATCCTTGCTAGTCAGTCACTAAAGGGAACAACAGCAGCACCCTGCCAGTTTGGTTTTATGTAACATCTCAATAACCAAGTCACCATTTCTCTACCTCAATTTCCGATTATGTGGTGCAGGAGAGAGTAATAAAACCAAAGGAGGGCAGAAAACCTCACTAGCTGATGGTCATTACTTATTTTAATCTTAAACAACAATGGTTTCTCCAGAAATCTCCATGTATAGCTTGTTTTACAAGGTAAAATCAAGAGATTAAATCTCTTAAATTATCTTTGAGGGTGATTCCTCATGGCCTTTTGTACTGCCTGAGTGCTCCTTTTAAAAAGTGCTAATTTTGAAAGAAAGGCAACAAAGAAATTGGTGCAGAGCAACCAGGAACTGTCCCAATCAGTATTTTTGGCTGTCTGAGGTGGCGTCACGTTAAAAGAGGGAAGTTCCAGTTGCCAACTTTTCATTCAGGGTTCATTTCCCAGCCTGGGATCTGACAGGACAAATTCAGGAATCCTCAGAGCAGAGCCATAAACCAGATTGTGTTTCCTGAACTTCCTACAAGAAATGGGATGGGATGTCACCAGACATGGCTCAGAAACAGCAGCAGTGGCTCTCCTGCAAATCACAACCCCATTTCTGTAGCCAAATTCTGGGTCAGTTCTGGCAATAAATGTAACACCAGCAGGCAAATGGCACTGCTGGAGGCACAGTGTGGCCAAAGTAATAATTCCCAAGTGCCTGGGCAGAGAATTAGGGGAGCTCGAAGTCACACTGGTGAAATATTTTCACTTCCAGTAAAATATTCCCTTTATTGCTCTTAAGTAACAGTGAGGTTGATGTGTTTTGGCTCTGAAGCCTTACTTGGTAAATGCATGATGTATAACCAGCTCAGAAATGTTTGTAATTTATTTAATTTAATGTTGGTTTTGTTCTTTTTTTTTTTTNTTTTTTTTTTTTTTTTTTTTTTTTTTTTGATAATAAAGAATGTGAGAACAATCATCATCATCTTCTGCTGGCTCAAGGGCAGAATTTCCACGGCTGTTCCCATCCTGGGATAGTTTGTGCCATGGGAAGCTGGGATAAATCTTCACATTCAGTTCAGAAGAGCTGTAAAGAAGGGAATAAGAACTGTTCTGTCGTGCTGGGTGGTGGAATCGGGGGGAAAAGGGACATATTTTGAAAAGCAGGTGGATTTAAAGTCTGTAAAGAGTGGGGCTGCGTAACAGAGATCCCCCGGGCTGTTCCTTGACCAGTCCTGGCATCCTTCTGCCTCACACGTGGCCCCAATGAGCCTGGGGTGGTTATTTATCCTCTTTTATCCCCATCCTTTTGGGAGCAGCATCCCAAGATACTGGGAAGAAATTCTTCCCGGTGACGGTGGGGAGGCCCTGGCACAGGATGCCCAGAGAAGCTGTGGCTGCCCCACCCCGGAATTGTCCAAGGCCAGGCTGGAAAGGGTTTGGAGCACCCTGGGACAGTGGGAGGTGTCCCTGCCGTGGCAGGGGTGGAATGGGATGGGATTTAAGATCATTTCCAACGCAAACCATGCCCGAAGTCCGCGCTTCCCGCGGCCGCCGCCATGTCCGTTGCAAACTACAGCTCCCAGCAGCACCAGCGAGAGGGGCGGGCCCAACCCGCCCCTGCTCCAATCCCATTGGTCACCATCCCGACGGGGCGGGTGGCGATTGGCTGCGGGCCACGCCCGTCAGCAGCGGCGTGCGGCGCTCAGTGATGGCGGGCGGGCGGCGGGCGGTGGTGGCGGCGCTGCTGGCGCTGGGCTCGGTAGTGCTGGTGCTGCTGGCCGCCGTCCTGCTCCGCGCCTTCGTCCTGCGAGCCCCGGCCGGGGTCCCGCGGCTCTGGGCACGGAGCGCCGGCACCGCCGCCCTCAGCGCCGAGGAGCGGCGGGAGCTCAAGGAGGCGCTGCGAGGTGAGGGGGCCCGAGCGCTGCGAGCCCCCCTCGCCCCGGGACTGGCCCCTCCTGAAGGGCGATCCCGGGCACGGGGGGACGCGTGTGGAGGCGGCCGCTCCTCAGGTGTTTTCTCTGTGAGGAGCAGGGTGTTGGCTCCCGGCAGGACTGAGGAAGCGATTGGACATTTGTGCTGGGCGCTGCTGAGGCCACGCCTCGAGCGCCGTGTCCGGTTCTGGGCTCTGCAGTTCAGGAAGGGCTGGAGCGAGTCCAGGGAAGGGTTTGGAGAATCCTGAGGAAGCTGGGAAGGGTTTGGAGAATCCTGACGGTGTCCAGGGAAGGGTTTGGAGAATCCTGAGGGGAAGGGGCTCAGCCTGGAGAAAAGGAGGCGCAGGGGGAATTTCTGGCTCTGCACAACTCCCTGACAGCAGGGGACAGCCGGGGGGGATTTGGGATCTCATCCCAGGGAACAGGGACAGGAGGAGAGGGAACGGCCTCAGGCTGGGCCAGGGGAGGCTCAGGTTGGAATTTCCTCATGGAAAGTGTTGGCAGGGGCTGCCCAGGGAGGTTTGGAGTGCCCGTCCCTGGAGGTGGCACCTGGAGGTGGCACTGAGTGCTCAGGGTGGGGATCGGGCACAGCTTGGACTCGATGATCCCACAGGGATTTTCCAGCCTCAGGGATCCTGTTCTTCTCCTGAGCCAACTCCTGCCCTGTGTTGATTTTCTCCACCGTTTCCTCCTCGTACACAAGAATTTTGCCAGACACCCATGACGGCATTTCCAGACATCTCTTTGTCCACTGCATAAGTCACTGTCGGGATTTTCTCCCTTCCTTGTTGTTCACCACTGCTGTGACCAGTCCTGGGCTGTTTGTGCTGTCTGATGTGGAAGATTTGAGGGGTTTAGCTCTCAGGAGGGCTGGCACTGTGCAGCAAACCACAATCTGGCACTAAGTGATAAAACCCTGTGTGTAAACCTCATACCTTGCTGGTTCGTAGGATTTATTGCCTAGCAAATCATGTTTGCATTCTTCTTTTTAATGGGAAAATGAAGGCTCACAATAGATTTTTGTGTTAATTCATGAATCACACAACCTCAAAAGAATCCATAACCTCTACTGGCAGCTGCTGTTTGGAAAGGCAGCCAGGACTGAGTTATTCCCATGTTCTGCAGGACAGGGACTGGATGTTGGAGAGCCTGTTTAAATGACAGGGCAGACCAGAAGGGCCAACAAAAGCCCTGCCTGTTTATATAGGTTAAAAAAGCAATATGGAAGTGTAATAACCATCACAACCTGCTTTACTCTTGAGAAAGAACCTTGGACTGCCAGTTCAGCTGCCAGAGGAGCCTTTGGCTCTGGGGAATCACATCACCCAAGCAAATTGCAGCTGCTCCTGGACAGTAGCATTTCTAAGGATGTCATTCAACACTTCAGCATGAAAAGTGGAGTCAAATTATCTGGAGAGATACCTTGGCTGAGCTGTTGGGAAATGCTGCATGTGCACAGCCCAGCTGAAGCACATCAGTCTTGTTTTGATCGTGGCAGCTCGTGCTGTGCTGTGAAATAATGTTTAAAGCCTGGAAAAAAAACCCTCAGGAACATAAATGTACTTCCTCTTTTGAAGTGCAGTCTGAGCTTTGTTTGATTTCTGGGCTGAGGGATTTCTTTTCTGTGTTTCTTTGAAGGGGCCATTAAAATCCCAACTGTGTCCAGATCTCCAGAGGATTTGAATACAACTGCCATGGCAGAATTTGGGAATTACATTCAGAAAGGTACTGAACTCTCAGTCTTGGCAATCACTGCTGTTCAATTTCATTTTCATAAACAAATTGAAGGGAACATGTATCATTCCTGAATATAAGGGAACAGATTTTTGTATTTTTCCTGAAGAAAGGCCTGTCAGAAATGTCACACGTGTGTCCCCTTTGCAGCAGTGGTTTGGGTGTTTCAGTGGCCCCCAAAAGTTCAGAAGACTTTTTGTAATGATGTTTTTTGGTCCTTGAGATGGTTAAATGCCATGAAAAATGAAAAGAGGATGACTGCTGCTGCTTCAACATCGTTTTTTGGCAGTTCCATCATTGCTCCCTGCAAAAGAGCTGCAGCACTGCTGAACAGGAATTCAGCTTTTATTTAGGAGAGTTTCAAATCCCCAGTGAGATGGATTGGTAAAAGTGTGAAAATTTCTATCCTCTGCTGTGGCCAATCTTATTTACAGTTCCCCCCAATGCTACCTAGGCAACAACTCTCTGGAATAATGCTAACATTGGCTGTTATTGTTAATTTTTTTATTTCCATGTGTCTTTAATTTTTATTTTTTTTTTCCTTAACAGTCTTCCCGGCTGTATTTTCTTCAAAGTTCATCCAGCATGAGATTGTTGGGGAATACAGCCACCTGTTCACAGTGCAGGGCTCTGCCCCTGGCCTGCTGCCCTACATGCTGCTGGCACACATGGATGTGGTGCCTGCTCCCCCCCAGGGCTGGGATTTCCCTCCTTTCTCAGCTGCAGAGCACGAGGGTTTCATCTATGGAAGAGGAACTCTGGATAACAAAAACTCTGCTGTTGTACGTGTGCTGGGTAATGTCCTTCCACAGGGATAGAGCCTGGGAAAGGCACAGGGGAGCAATTCCATCCTGGAATTCACTGTATGGTCTCTCACCCCTCTTGCTGGTATGAGGAATTCCTAGTTTGGATAAATCCAATTCCTGCAGTTTTCTCCCAACTTTCCTAAAGATGGAGTGGAGTGATCACTCTTACTGAAGAAAAGAGGGTTAAAACTCGTGAAGAATCAGGAGAATCACATTCACAGATGCAGCTGTGTTTGGTTAAATGCCAGTTTAAAGTTTTATGGCACAGGTGGCCAGAGAATCCGTGGCTGCCCCATCCCTGGGACTGTGCAAGGCCAGCTTGGAGCAGCCTGGGATTGTGGAAGTTTCCCTGCCTGTGGCACTGGATGAGCTTTAAGGTCCCTTCCAACCCAAACCATTCCATCATTCTCTGTCAACTGCTGTGTTTGAAACCAGGGATAGACATTTTCCTTTTCCCCAGGTGTCACAGAGGCACTCCAAGCCAAAATCAGCCCTTTGAAAAGGCTTGAGTTTCAAATTAAACACTGTTTATTTAATAGGATAGATGAACAACCCTGCATCTTTTTCCCAGCCTGTGGCAGAACAAAGAGCTCTTGTGCTGAACACATTTGGGAGGAATGGATTCAGAAAAGATTGATCTGGGAAAGATTTCTCATTGGGAAAAGGTTGATGGAAAAATTAATAATGAAAATGTCCCTTTGTGACTTTGATGATGAGTTCCATGGCAGCCCTCTATTTAAATTTGAACAGATGTTTAGTGTCACACAGGCCACAGTCCTTGAAAGTTTCAGGATGTTTAATCATCAATTTCAAAGCCTTGAAACTTAAAAGTTGAGGTTGGTGCTTCATTCTGCTATGAACTGCACAAGTAACTCCACAAATGGCCAAAAAAAAAATCAGCAATTTCAGTGAATATGGCAAAAAATGGGCACTGACAAAATAGAGGTGATGTGTGAAAAATCAAGTAATTGAAATTGAAAGAGAGGGAATAATAGAGCAAATGTGTTGGTTTTTTTATATATATTGCCACAGCAAATGGTAGATTTGATTTCTCATTCTTCAGATTAAGTTTCTTGTTCTGTTTCTGTCATCTTGGCTTTTCTTGTACCAAACATGCTGCTCCCTAAATCCCTGGATTTGGTTTCTCCAGTGAGAGGCAGTGTGGGTGTGTAAAGGAGCAGTGAATTCCTCGGAGAATTCTGACTCTGGGGCTCCCTGGGCAGTTTGTCCCCAAACCAGCTGCTCTGTATTTCATGTCCCCACACTGCCACTGTCACCTGTCAGAGCATCATGGATCAAAACCACTGCAGTGCCTTTTCCAAAGGATGGGAATATCCTCAGTGGGAGCTGTAGGAATCAAAGCTTAGCTGTGAGCAGCACAAGGGCTGTGAAATCATCACAGCTCTCTCCCCTCACTGCAGTGTTGTATTCATTCTCTTTATCACCACACAGGGATGGTTCAGCACGTTCTGCTTTTCCTTCAGGGCATCCTGCAAGCTCTGGAATTTCTGCTGAGGAGGAATTACCGACCCCGCCGCTCGTTCTATGTTGGCATTGGCCACGATGAGGAGGTATTTTCTTGCCTTTCCTTGGAACAACCACCTGTTTTCATTGTCCCTGTAGGTAACAAGGCTTACTTTTGAAACACTGTTTAGCTGGAAGGTCTTTCCTGGTTTTCTTGGTTCTGTGGGGAGATGCTGTGTCAGGCCCCAGGTCACACTTATGGATTGATTGTTTGGCTTGGAGTGACGTTCACCAAGGTGTGATGAGCAGAGAGTAAAGAACACCAGAGGGTGTCACTTCAAATTCTTTTCTGCAAGGAAAGTGCAGCAGGAATTCCATTTTGGAGACGGGAAAAGCTGGGTTGAGATTCACATGGTTGTGCCAAATGTTCAGGAAGAACTGGCAAAAAATGTTCCAGTGGTACAGAGAGACAGGGGAGGTGGGTTTGGTTATGCACTGTCAAAATAGAAAGACAAAGAATTATTAATAGCTGAAATAAACAGGTCTGCAATTGCTAATGTGTGGAGTTTATAGCTCTGAGATATCAAAGTGAAAGCAGCAGTCAGTGACTCATCAATGAGAGCACTCCTCATCATGGATATAAATTCATCTGCTATCAGGCCATTAACAATCTCCAATTAATTTTCCTGGAAGAATCTTTGATGATTGCTCTGAAGCTGTTCCCTAGGGGATTTTGTGCATTCTTTGTGCTGTAGCCAACAGCAAGGTGTTTACCACTTTTCCTCCCAATGTTCTGGCTGGATCTGGTCAGTTCCTCTGCCTGGGTTCCACAGGTGTCTGGTCTGAAGGGAGCAAGGAAAATTGCAGCTCTGCTGGAAGCCAGAGGAGTGAAACTCTCCTTCCTGCTGGATGAGGGGAGTGCCGTGCTGGATGGGATCATTGCAGGGGTGGAGAAGCCAGTGGCTATGTAAGAGTGACCCCCATGATTAATTTTCAGTCATTAATTAGTGATAAATTACACTGTTGATGACACTAGAGAATGTTCTTAAGACATGTGGCAGTGTTGGTGCTGCTGGAGCAGTGGCACAAAGTGCAAGGCAGGGACCTTCAGCCTCTGGCTGCTCCCCATCACAGCAGTGCTGATAGAGACACAACTGAGCTTTTGAATCCTGTGCTGTAGAGCTCTGCTCACTGGAGAAGCAGCCCAGTCCTGCAGAGGTCTAAACACTGTGTTAATGATTTGTTGTTGCTGCTTGAGTGGTTTTTATCACACTAAAACTATGCAGAGTAGTTATTTTTATCTACAGTCTGTGCGTGCATGTTTGGAATTGCATTAGTCATTTATTTGTTAATTAATTGATTAATTTATTGTTGTCCAGGATTGCTGTCACAGAAAAAGGTTCAATGACACTGAACTTCACTGTGGAAAAAGAGCCAGGACATTCATCCTTCCCTCCCAAGGAGACAAGTATTGGCATTCTGGCAGCAGCCATGTCCAGGTGAGAGCTTCCATGTCACCCAATGCCAAAAACAGCCAAAAAACCTCCTAAATCACTGGTATGTGACTTTAAACATATTTGTGTTTAAGGTCATTTTCAAATTGCTGTTCTATATTTGAAATTGCAGTCTTTAGCTCACTTTGAAGGGCAGAGATGGAACTCCCAGCCAAGGAACAAATTGCCAGGTGTCTGCAGAGTCTTTGCACTTGAGCTGTTCCAAGTGTCAGCCAATTCTTTAAAAGCAAAAGTGCTGTCTGCCCTAATTTACTCTGTAGCAACAGATTCCTTTGTTTGGGTGGCAGGATTTCTGTGGAATTTGTTCCTGCACATCCCTGCTACCTCAGCTGGGAATTCTCCGAGCCAATGAACTTGGAATAGAGTCAGGATGTGGCTGCAGAAATCATCTCTTTACATCTCTGTGTAGGTATCAAATTGGCTAAGAAATACATATTTTAGAAAAACTGGGCATGTCCAGACATGGTGGAATTTGTGTGCTATTTTTCTGGATTTCCATCTATTTATAGGAGCCAGGCTTTGAGATTTTTTCAGCTGTTTCTCAAAGAAATCTTTGCACGTGACTGGAGTGCCCAGAAATCCATGGAGCTGTGCTTGCACATTTACTCACCAGGAGAGGAAAGTGTGATTGCATCTCCAAGAACAGGGACACAAATCAAATTCCTGACATCTTTCTGGAGCAATAACAGCCAGAAAGTTGTTTTTGGTTTTGTTTTTTTTAACCTTTTCAATGTTGATTTGTTTTTTTAGGCTGGAGCAGAATCCCTTGCGTAACCTGTTTGGCCACGGACCAGAGCTCATGACTATGGAACACCTTGCAGCAGAGGTGAGGAGAGAAGCAGCAGTTCACTCCCAAATTTCCATAAGAGTAATAACCCAGTGAAGAATTCAGAGCACAGTTATGTAGAAAGGATAAAAAAAGCTAATTTTTCTCCCAGATTATTGTTTCTGCTGGAATTGTTTTGTCCATATTGAAGTGACTCCACCGCGCTCTTGACAAATGAAAATTTTCTGATTCCTGGTTTTGTTTCTTCCCCTTAGTTCAAATTTCCTCTCAACATCATCATGAGTAATTTGTGGCTGTTCTCACCTATTGTCAGCAGGTAAGAAAAGAGATCCTTGATAAACATCCCCAGCTTCTCGCCCTTAAAATATGAAGCCATTTCTAATCTTCCCAGGAAATCAGTTATTTTATAGTTTAGATAATTCAGTGGTTTCCTGTTAATAATCACTTGGTTGATTGAATAAGCCATCATTCATCTTATTGCCTGTGGAATGATGGTGCTTATTTTTTAGCAATATGCAACTTATTTGAAAAATGTTGTTGGTTTGTTTCTATTTTTGCAGAGTCCTTGCCTTGAAACCTTCCACCAATGCCTTGATCCGAACGACCACTGCAGTCACCCTGTTTAATGCAGGAATCAAGGTGCTTTAATTTGGGTTTTTCACCATGTAATTATAATGAGACAATTAGGATATTTAATTTCCACCTCTTTATGTCCAGTTACAAGATCAGGGTGGGCCCTGTGTAGTGCCACAGTCTCATTCTTACCTCAGGTGTGGCTTGGATTTGGTTACAGTTGAAAATCACTTCCTTTCAGAAGTATCTGATCTCTGTCCACCACTGTTAAAATTGTTAATAGTTTAGGATAGACAAGAAAATATGGTTTCTGCATAATCCTGCAAAGTACCAAAGGCAATATTTGAAACTGTCACAGTCACAAGCACTTCCCTGGCCCAGACATTTGTAGCACAGGTCTGGGGTTTGCCTGAAGTGGCTTCAATGTGCACCTTGGACTGAGAGATAACAGCCAGATCCTGCCCTGATAAGGAAGTGGAGCTGTCCAAAAACACTGGAGCCCTGGAAAACAAACAGAGTTTGGGTTTGGTGTGTCCCTGAAAAAATCTGTGACTGAAAAGCATCACTGGACAGGAAAAAATGCAGTGGCTGAACAGTGACACGGAGTGGCCAGGGGGGAAGTGACAGCCTGGTTCCTTGGGTTTTTTTTTCCTAAAGATCGCACATGGTTTTGTTTAACGAAGTTGTAAATATTCAGTCTGTAGGTAAGAAGAGTTACGTGTTCAATAAAATCACTTGGTAAGCAACTTACATTTACCCAGATATGAACCATGTAATGTGACAATGAGGTAAAAATATCACTTAAAAAATCCAGAATTTCTCAGTAGAAATTTTCTGAAGGGAGAGGTAAAAATTTCTATATAAGTAACAGCTAACTTCATTTTTGTTGATTTGATTAATATTTCTTGGTGTATTTATCTGCATTTTAGATAAGATTTACATTGTTTTAACAAAGAAAGATACATCACACTTGGTGGAAACAGTGGAGCATCTGAGGCCTGCAGTTGTTTGAGCAGTTCTGAGTTTGCAGCTGGCATTTTATTCTGATTTTCACTTCCTTTTCGACTTTGGCCCTTTCTTTTTTCCAGGTGAATGTCATCCCTTCCTCTGCCAGAGCCACAGTGAACCTGAGGATCCACTCAGCTGAGACAGCTGCTGAGGTAGATGAGATGTCCTGATGAGATCTGCTCAGTCCCTGTGCCAAAGATGAGATCTCAGCTTCTGTGCCAGAGAGCACAAAGTGCTCGAGAGTGGCTCATGGATGGGATGGGAGCCTTGGGGTTTGTCACCTGGGAGACTTGGGAATCCTGCACACTTGAGGAGGTCTGACAGGCTGTCCAGCCCAAGGCAGCTGGGAAACGTTGTCAGTACAAAACATCTTCCCTCCCCAAACCTTTGCTGGAAATTTCTCTCTCTAGAAGCTTTTTTTGGATTATTTGGATGCCAGAATTTCCAAGAGCAGCAGGCTGGGCAGCTGCCTCTCAGGGCTGAAGCAGTTCAGGAGTACCTTGAGACAATGATCTGTCTCTGATTTAAAAATTCAGCTGAAGTATCAGCCATGCACTCAGCAGAGGGACTGGCACACTCAGTCTGGGTGTGCAGCCACAAGTGACAGTTCACAGACAGATGTTTTCTGGAAAGCTGAACATCTGCTGATGTCCCTAAGGGCTGCTTTTTCATTTCTTGTGCTCCTTTTGTCTCTGTGTTTCACCCACAGGTGCTGGAGGCAGTCAGGAACACCATTGCTGACGACAGAGTGAAGATTGATGTGGTGGAGGCCTTTGACCCCCTGCCCATCAGCCCTTGGGATGAGCAGACATTTGCAATCCATATTTTTCAAAGAACCATCCTGGACACTTTCCCAGATGTTGACAGTGTAGTCCCAGGTGACAGCAGGCACATGATGATTATTGTTTCCTCTTCTGCTTTTCCCTTGTTTCCATTTGCTGTGTACTCCTCCACCCCAGCTGTTAACTACTGGAAACAGCTGGTTTTCCTCTTTTTATTCCGTTCTCTCTTTATGCTTCAAAAGTTTTCATGTTGTTTTTTAGTAGTGGAAGTAAAAAAGCAAACAGGAAGCTGACAGAAACAATGAGCCTTGAATTGGGCTCTCTGCACACACAAAGGAATCTCTTCAGGGAAGAAAGGAATTGTGAGGGAGAGGAGGAGGTCTTCTTGCTTTAGTTCTTTTGTTGTTTTCATAGCTGGAAAAGCATTCCTGCTTTTCTATATTGTTCTTGTGATCCCAGCCCCTTCCCTTTCTTGCAGCTCCTTCCTAGCTCTGTAGTTTGTGGATTGAAGTTTGAAGCTTAAATTGTTGGGGAGGCTGAGTGTCCAGGCTGTTCTTAGGTTGAGTTCTGTGCTCAGCTCCTGCTCCTGAAGGAGAAAATGTTCTCAGGATGTACTAATCAATGTTTCCAGTGATGCTTTGTGTGCAGGCACTGCAGGACTGTTACCATTTGCTTTTCCTCTCTCCTGGGGAAAGGTGGGTCACTTTTTAAAGTTCAATTTTTTTGTTTTCCAGGCACGTGCATTGGAAACACGGACAGCAGGCACTTCACCAACGTCACCAAGGCCATTTACAGGTTCAACCCTCTGCTCCTGGGGCAGGATGATCTCCCCAGGTACTGAGCTCTGCACAGGGGCTGCTCTTGAGCTGCCAGGGAAAGAGGAGATCCACGAGCAGGGGGCAGAAGGAAACCCAGCCTTGTGCTCCTTGGCCTCACACACTGTCAGGCCACCCGTTTCCTGCAGATTTGGGTGCTGGGGATGGAAATGACCCTGGGGCAGTGTCAGCCCTGCCTCTGTTCCTTCCAATGCAGGCAGGAGCCATTGAGGTGTTTGATCCAGTGGTGCTGAGTGGATGCTTTGTGTGCTGCAGCAGTGGCAGAGGTGTTGTTCTGGTACTTGGCCTTGTCCTGCAGATTTATCCACATATTTGGACACTTGCCACTCTGAACTGATTTGAAATTTCCTGAAGTTACGTGATAACAACATCATCATGCAAGGGATTGTTTGCTTATTTAGATTTCTGATTTTATTGAGGTGCAGATGATGCAGGAGTTGAATGTTCTGGCTGTACAGGACAGTGACAGAAATGGCCAAGAAATGGGCCATTAGGATTTTTTTCCAGATTAGATTTTTAGATTTTTTCCAGACTTAGCTGTTGGGCTCTAGGCCTTTGAATCAGTACATTTGGGTTGGTTACAGTGCAGTTTTTGGTCTATATTGCTGTGTTTTTATGTTGTGTACTGCTTTATGAAGTCAACAGCCAAGCAGGGTGCTGGGTGTGTGCAGTTGGGTCAGAAATTCTGCCTGGATTGAAAAATGTCCTTTTTCTTCCAGGATCCATGGGTTGAATGAGAGAATCTCCATTGAGAATTATGAGAAACAGGTGGAGTTCCTGTTTCAGCTGATCAAGAACTGTGACATTGAGACCCTTCCAGAGCCCCATGCCAACTCCCACGAGCTCTAAGAGACTTCTGGGCAGAGCAGCTGCACTGGACTCTGGGACAGAGGGGGCTGAAGATGCACTTGTGTCTTTTGTATTGAATTTGGGTTTATTTTTATATTGTGGTTTACATACAGATGGGAGAAGTGCTGGCTGTGTGATAGGAACCTGGCAAAACCCAACAAATAGATCTGATTTCTGCTCTCCATGGTCTCATGTGCAGCCATTAATCTGACACGATTTTTTTTCAGCACTTTAAGCCTCTGAAATTGGTAATCACTAAAAATCTAAGCTATAATCAGCAGTCACTCACCTCTAGAAGGTGAATTATCCTTTGTGCTCCTGCCAAACTCATTTTTCATGGTGAATGGATCTTGCTCAGGTGAGTGTCGGCCAGAAGCTCACGGGGAGGGTTTGTGACGTGGTGAAAGGTTCCTGTCACTGCCACAGCCACACTGACAGGTTCTTGCACTGCTGCTGGGCATGGGCTGCTCCCCAGGGGATTTTCCATGGGGATTTTCCCAGGGGATTCTGTCCTGGGATCTCTTTCACCAGCATCCATGGTACTCTGAGCCAGTGTCAGTGTTCACTCCCATGGCTGCACTGATTTCTGGCTCAATTTCCAGCTACTCCAGAACTTCTATGTTGTTGTAACTGAGGAGGTGCTGGAAACTTCCCTTCCCATCATTTTAATGATTATTTTTTTCCCTCCCTGACTCATGGTGTGGCTCAGGGTGTGTTGTGCAATTGGGTGTCAGAGTAAGGGGTTGCAGCTTTAAATAAGGAATTAAATCCCAGTTGTCTGCTCCTCTCTTTTCTCACTGAGTCAGTTTGTGCTTTGCTCTTCTGAGAACTTGATTGTGAAAAATGTGCAACCCTTCAGTTTCTTCCAGTTCAGAGGGATCAGAGGTTTGTTCCTTCACTGCCATTTCCACCTTCCTGCTCAGTTTTTTGGGAATGCTGGGGTAGGCAGGCCATGGATGTTGACTCTGCTTCATCTTGCACTTCTTGCCTACCTGTGATAGCACTGAAGGGTTCAACATTCTTTTGGCCTTGGCAGTTGTGGTTACCAGTATTAATTAGACAAATAATTTATTAAATCAGTTAATTAAATTAATTTTATCAATAAATAGTTAACAAAGTGATGTTAGCCAAAGAAAAGCCTGAAAGCTGCTGTGTGACAGTGGCAGTGTCTGTGCTGCAGGGACCAGTGCAGCTCCTCCTGCTGCACAGATGTTTTTCAGAACTTAAATTATGCACTGGAATGGGTGGATGTTCTGCTCTAAATTCATACTGTGAAATGTGCTGGAATGTACAGGAAATACTCTGAAATGTATCCTGAAAAACACTGATGGAACTGTGATGCCAATTCTTTCCGTTCACCTCTCTTATTTATTTGTAATCTGATCTTATCACTGTGGCCAGAGGGCTCCAAATTGAAACAAAACTGACAGTTTCATCTAATAAAATGAGGAATGTGAATTCTTTTCTGATGATTATTTAATCTTTTTATGTAGCTCTGTAATTACAGTGAAGTCATTTCCACACCTGAGCAATCCATAAAGTTTCCATCAAAACAAACCCACCTATTTTCCAGCCAGCTTTAATCTTTGCTCCCTTTTCTACACAAAATCAGCTCACCCTGGCCAGGCATTGTTGGGCAGTAAATAGTTTGCATCTTTTCTGCTTTGCTGCACTTTGTGATTTGTTCAGCCACGTGCCTGTGGCTCTTTTGTGGAGGTGTCACTGCTCCTGTGAGCTCCTGTGTGCAGGCACAGCAAAAGTGATGTGTCAGGGCACAGCACTGAGTGGAGCACAGCCCTGGCAGTGGGAGGTGCAGAAAAGGGGTTGTTGTTTTTTCTCTGGCAAATCTCTGTAAAACTGAGTTTAAAGCCTTTGCTTTGGCTGTGGCTGTGTGGGGTCAATATTGTTTGACAGCTGATGGTTGTGCTGCCAGTCAGAGGGGCTGGAAAAATGGGAAAACAGGGAGAAAATGGGAAAAATCTCAGGAGAGAGCACAGGTTGGGAAAATCCTCACGCTGTTGTGGTGTGGAAGGAGGGAGCAAATGTGTCCTAAAGACAGAAAGCATCCTTTATACTCTGTAATCTTCCCCCAGCCAAAAACCCCCTCACCTCTGTTCTGATGAGGATTGTTCCATTAAAGGAAGAAGATTGATTTTGCTGCTGAAGGAAAAGTGGAGGGTGCTGGGAGGGCAGGGCTGGGTTTGGCAGCTCCTGTGTGAGTGTGTGCCATGAGATTTGGCTGGGACAGCTCCTTGCAGAGCTCACCAAGTGCTGCTCCTCAGCCAGGGCTGGGATCTTGCAGTGCCTCTGCACTGGGGACGTGCTCAGCAGAGCTTTGCTGCAGCTTCAGAGCTTTAAAGTGCTTTAAACAACCCCAGGCCTGCAGGATCCCCTGGGGAAACAGCACATCCCCATCTTTACCCATTTCCCAGGCATTTCTGATGATTATCTGCGCTTTTTCCACGGGGCATCTTTGCCTTTTTGTCCTCAAACCTCTTTATTTTATCACGTTTGCTGCCAGGCCGTGGTTGTGTGACAGTTCCAGGGGTCACTCAGTGTTTGCTGTCACCTCCTGAGAGAACAGCTCTCTTCCCACCCCATTTCACTGTCCCAGCAGATGTTTCTGGAAATGTCACTTTTCCCAAGTGGAGTGTGAAATTTACATAAATAATAAGAATAATATTAATGATGCTCTTTCTGTTAAGATCACCTCCAGCCTTGCATGGTGTGAGCAGTTACTGGAGAGTGCCAAGCACATGCTGAAAACAGATTAATGACTCCAGGAGCTATTATTTCTGTGTTGTAGTGAGTCACTGTGCCTGGAGCAGAGAGAGCAATTACCTCTGACTCAGAGAAGGAAGGAAGAGCCTGATTTTCTGCTCTGAATTCAGGTAACTCAGTCACACTGACAGATACGATTTGAGCACTGTGTTAGCCCAATTCCAGTGTGTGTTACATCCACAGCAGCTTCCCTTTCTCCCTGTTTTCCCCAAATCTACAGCACTGATGTTCTTGTGGCAGCACTGACTCAAAGTGAGGGGTGTGCAGTTGTGCTGCTGTGAGCCAGCTGAGCTGGGCCTGCCACAGCCTGCAGAAAAGGTCACATCCCACACCTGCATTTTCTAAAGAAAGCTCTGTTGCTGGGCTCTCTTTGACAGAACTTGGTTTATTTTCAGCCCCAAGTGGCTGTGGGGAGTTCAGGCTCAGAGCTGGAGGAACAAGGTGTTTACAGAGTCATTTCCTCCAGCTTTGCATTTGACACTTGGATTCTTGGCTCCTCTTTTGCTGTTTCATTTGATATTCCGTGGAGCTGCTGAAATCCATTTTCCCCAGCAGGTGCTGTGAAAATTTCCCTGTGTCAGTGTTGTGGAGTGAGAAATCCACTGAGAACCTGGAGGCTGCTCAGCCACAGCCTGTGGTGCCCTTTGCTGCTGGAGAATTCCTCACCTGCAGCCCAGCCTGTGACCCTGTGCTCTTTGCTTTTCAGTGCTCTCCACGCTGCTGCTTGAACCCTGCACCAATTCTTGCCAATCTCTTCAGTCCTTGCTGGTGCTCTGGAACTTTTACAGAAATTTTGTGCCTTCGATCCCAAATTCGGGCTCTTGACTCAAGCATTTAGAGCTGTGCTGCAGTGAGGTTCTCTGCAGCTCTGTGCCACCATCCCAGGGTGGTGCAGAAGTGCTGCCCAGGGAAGGATTTTCCTGGCTGAGCAGCTCAGGGAGGGCTGTGAGACACTGGAGCAGGGGCTTGGCTCAGCTTTCCGCTCCCACAGCAGCGGGAGGCAGAGATAAAGGGCTGGGCTGGTGGGGAAGGGAGGGTCCAGCTCCCTGCAGATCCCTCTGCTGATTGCAGAGCTGAGCTCAGAGCTGTGGTGGGGGGCCCAGAGGAAGCTGCAGTCACTTCTCAGCAGGAAGGAAAATGAGCACATGGCAGGGTGGTTAGAGCAGGGGGCAGGGGACAAAGGGAAAATTCTCTTTGGCACTCGGGGATTGCTGTGGGGTTGGTCACAGGGCAGACCTGGGGGTCTTACAAGTGACATTCAAATCATGCAGCTTTTCCCAGGGTGCTTTTCATGCCTTTTTTAATTCATATTTTTAACCCAGCACAACGGTGTGGGTTATTGCAGCCCTGTAAGTACTCAGATCACTTGAACGCTGTGCCTGGCCTTGCACTACAGAAATGATCCCCTGGGTCAGATATTCGGGGTCTGATATCCTTCCACTTGGATTTTTAAATGTTGGTACTGCAGGATTGCCTTGTTGTACGTACACATGTTCATCCAAATTCCTCATTGGGGTTTTGGGAAGTGAGAGGGTCTCCATGGAGCAGGAAATGAGGGGATTTAAGAGATTATTGTGTATTTTTTATCATCGGTCTCTGGTCTGGCCAGCCTTGTGGTATCAGTGTTTTCTTCAGCCTAATTCTGGCTAGAAACGAATTTCCTCACAGCCTGTAACTGGAACAAAGCTGACACATGAGGCCCATCCCCAGTAGCTCCATGACAGGTGTCCCTGTCCCTGCTGTCCCACCGGATCTGCTGACCTTGTGGAGCACAGGAAAACCAGCCCCAGGTGCTCTCACGTGGCCACGAGCACAGGAGGGACCTGCCAGGGGCTGCCCTGTGTTTGTCACAGCGCATGGGGGACACAGGAACACAGCTGGGACCTTGGAAAAAAGGATGGAGATGGGTTTGTTTGCTTCCAGGCTGGCAAAGCAGAACTTCCTGGATGTGCATTTCTCCCCCAGGTGCTGCCTGCCCTCATGAGCTGCTCATGCCCTGCAGTGACATCTGAAGGGCTGAGTCCTGCTCCATAACCTGCTCAGGTTTGTTTTCCTGCTGGCATTCCTGCTTGTAAGGGATTAAGAACCCATGAGGTCCTTCAGGATCCCTGCTCAGAGCAGCTGGGGCTCCATGCAGAGCTGTGACAGGCAGTGGTGGAGCCAGGACGGGGAGCAGAGGCACCTCTCAGGGCACTCACACTTTATATCAGGATTTTCGGAGTGACTTTGGCCAAACCTTTTTATCCTGCTGGACTCTGCTGTGAAAGGGGCCCTGAGGCCATTCCTGAGTGCTGGCCCAGAGCTGGGCAGTTCAGTCCTGCCAGAATCACATGGCTGCTGTAAAACACACGGGCACAACATTCCATGAGACATTCCATGATCCAGCACAGCTCAGTGCTCAACTCCTTCCTTTCCAAACATTTTTGTTGCCTTTGCTACCTGCTCCCTGCAATTGGAAACCCAATTTCCTGCCCTTTCATCCTCTGCTTTTTTGATCTCAGCCTCGCTGGTGGGGGTTTTATCTATTTCTGTTTGCTTGTCTCAGGCAGCTTTTGTCCCCTCACTTCCACTTCCTGAGCCTGCAGCTGGGGAGCAGTGAGGTCACATTTGGGTGCACGTGGTTTTTGGGGAGGTGAGGGAAGAATGGAGGCTCCATCTCCGGGGAGGGATGGATTTTCTGAGTCAGGAAGGAAAGATGAAGGTGGAAGCAGAGCCTGGCAGCCAGGTTTGTTTGGATAAAGGAGAATGGAGGCTGGGCTGGAGGCAGGGTTTGGAACTCCAGTCCCAGCTGGAACGTGGAAGTTGGGCTGTGGCTGGAGTTGTGTCGTGTCTCTGGATGTCTCAAGTTTTCCATAAGGTTTCTTTGCTGGTGGAGGTTCTGAGAATGAGTGAAATGACCTCAAAGGCTCCTCATCCCTTGAAATCCCAGAATCCCAGGATGGTTTGGGTCGGAAGGGACTTTAAACTGTTCTCCCATGGGCAGGGACACCTTCCACTGTCCCAGGCTGCTCCAAACCCCATCCAGCCTGGCCTTGGATACTTCCAGAGATCCAGGGGCAGCCACAGCTGCTCTGGGCACCTGTGCCAGGGCATTCCCACCCTCCCAGGGAGGAATTTCTTCCCAAAATCCCATCCATCCCTGCCCTCTGGCAGTTTAAAGCCATTGCCCCTTGTCCTGTCACTCTCTGCCCATATAAAAAGTCCCTTATCAGTGCTGCTTTCTCCAGTCATCTGTCCTGTTCTGCTCCACAAGTTCCAGTCATCCTCTTCTCCCAAAAGCACCAAATATTCCAGGAAAACACCTCGCTGTGCCCAGTTCTCCATGGGAGCAGACAGAACTGAAGCAGCAGAGCCACAGCTTGGGGTCACAATGGATCCCTGCCCTGTTTCTGCTTCTGTTTCCTTAGGGAATGAAGTCACCAGCTCCAGGTCCCTGTGTCCATGTGGGAATGTGGCTCCCGGTGCCCTCCCCTTCCCCCCACGCACATCCCCTGTCCCAGCCACCCTTATTGGCCCAGAACTTGTCTCCAAGGCCTGGAGCTGGGGTCACATCATCACCCTGAGCAATAACTCGCTGCTGAGGTTTCCTGGGAGGAAAGGAAAGGCAGGAAGGAAAAACAACTGCTCAAAATTTCCACTCATGACAAACAGAAAAAAAAAAAAAAAGGAAATAAAAGGAAAGCGTGAATCAGAGGAGCTGGTTCATTCAGGAACACAGATTGCTACAGAGCAACAAGGACCTGACCTCTGTAGCAGGAGTTTTAATGCTCTCTATTTATTTGTTGTGGGACAGAAACAGAGGCAGGGTATGTGACAATATTCCTGACCTTTTGTTCTGAGCTGCACCAGCCTGGCAGAGGCCTGAATTCCAGTGGCTACCACTGAACACATTGGTGCTCCTTGGCCTGGATCCAGCTGTGTTTCCCTGGATGGGGGGGTCCGTGGAAGCACCCCTGGGGTGCAGAGGGGTGCACCCCCCTGGCCACCTGTGAACTCCCTGTCCCCAGGGCGGCACAACGAGGCTTCCCCAGCGTGGGATCCCCGGACAGCCCAGGTGAGAGCAGGTAAAACCAAGGGGGGATGGGTGCACGGAGAGGGAGATGGATGGAGGGATGGATGGATGGATGATGGATGAATGGATGGATGGATGATGGATTGATGGATTGGTGGATGGATGAATGGATGGATGGATGGATGGATGGATGATGGATGGATGGATGGATGGATGGATGGATGGATGGATGATGGATGGATGGATGATGGATGGATGGATTGATGGATGGATGATGGATGATGGATGATGAATGGAGGGATGATGGATGATAGAGGATGGATGGATGATGGATGGATGATGGATGGATGGATGATGGATTGATGGATGGATGATGGATGATGGATGATGGATGATGGATGGAGGGATGATGGATGATAGAGGATGGATGATGGATGGATGATGGATGGATGATGGATGATGGATGGATGATGGATGATGGATGGAGGGATGATGGATGATGGATGGTTTGATGGATGGATGGATGCACAGACAGTCAGATGGATGGACAGACACACTGATGGACAGACAGATGGACAGACTCACTGACGGACAGTCGGACGGATGGACAGACACACTGACGGACAGATGGACAGACACACCGACCGCTTCCGCCCGGTGCGGGCTCAGCCGCCCGAGACCTCAGGCCCCGCCCCCCGCGTCGCCAAAGGGGCGTGGCCTTCCCGCTGCGGGGGCGCTCTCCGCGCGGGGGGCGGAGCCAGACGTGACGCCACGCGCGCCGGACCAATGGGAGCGCGGCACGGCGGGGCGGGCGCGGTCGCCATTGGCCGGCGGTGATGTCAGGGCGGCGCGGGGCGGGGCCCGGCGGGGCAGAGCGCGCGGCGGCGGGGGAGCCGCGGGTGCGCAGCGGGAGCGGAGCGAGCGGCACCGGGCGGTACCGGCACCGCGGGGACACGGCACCGGGCGGTACCGGCACCGGGCGGTACCGGCACCGCGGGGACACGGCAGC
>VWZS01006882.1:439221-454671 GCA_013397075.1 Rhabdornis inornatus
CGGTACCGGCACCGCGGGGACACGGCAGCGGTACCGTGGGGACACAGCAATGATACCGTGGGGACACGGGCAGCGGTACCATGGGGACACGGGCGGTACCGGTACCGGACGGTACTGGCACTGCGGAGACACGGGCGGTACCGACACTATGGGGACATGGCAGTGGTACCACAGGGGCACGGGCGGTACCGGCACTATGGGGACACGGGCAGTGGTACCATGGGGACACGGGCGGTACCGGTACCGTGGGGACACCGGCGCTTGGCAGGGGCACCGCGGAGCTCTGCGGGCGCTGCGGCAGCTCCGGCGCTGCGGCAGCGGGAGGAGCCCCGGAGGAGCCCCGGGCTCGGGGATCGTCCCGCGGGTCCCTCCTGGTGCGCGTTCCAGAGAGCGGCTCTGTCCCCGCATCCCCTCGGAGCCCCTGCGGGTGCCCAGGGTTGGGATCCGGCCAGGGGATGGTTTGGGGGTCTGGCCATGGGATAGTTGGGATCCGGCCAGGGGATGGTTTGGGGGTCTGGCCATGGGATAGTTGGGATCCGGCCAGGGGATGGTTGGGTGTCCGGCCAGGGCTGAAGCTCAGCAGCTCTTGGAGCAAAGGGAGCGAGCCGCTGCCACGGGACCCCACGGAATATCGGCTTTTCCCCCCGTGTTTTTCAGGTGAAAGACGAGTTCTTGGAAAACCACGTCAAACCCCAGGCTGTCCAAATGCCAGCCCCCACCCTGCAGCCTGCCCAGCTCCGTGAGTAACCTTCACTGGGGACCAGCAGGAGTTCTCGGAGTGAGAACTGTGCTCTCCTCGTGCTGCTGGGTGAGAAATTCTTCTGGGGGAGGAGGAGGAGGACGGCAGTGACACTCAAAGCCTGCTGGAATCGCTGGCTGTTCTGGCAGAAAGCCCACGGGAGCCTTCGGACTGGAATTCTGCAGGGGGACGGTGCCACTGGAGGAAGTGGCAAAGCCCTGGTAGCAAGAAGAGCCTGAGTGGGATCATCTCTAAAAGCCAGTCCTCTCCTTTGGTGTTCCTTTAAGCTCCTGTGTCCTCCACTTCACCTGGTTTTCCCTCTGCCCTGGAAAAACAGCTGGGACACGATGCACTGAGGTGTCACACATCGAGAGAGGAAATCTTGGATCCTGCTGTGGCCGCTGCACCCACAGCGCTGGAGAGGAGCAGAGCCAGAGGGAATTGCTGCCATCCCCAGCTCCTGCCCACGCTGTGCTCAGTGTCCCCTGTCCCTGGGCGCTGCTTGATGGGGATCTCTGCTGCAGGAGCAGGCTCTGCACTCCCGGGCGGGCGAGCAGGGCTGGCACAGCTCACTCCTAGATGCTGGAAAGGCCGTGTGGATAAGCTGCTGCTGGCTGTAGAAGATCCCTTCTGGAGCAGCTGCTGGCTGTAGGCCCGGCGAGCCGAGGCTCAGGAGAGCCTGTCCTGCAGCATGGCTTCCAAGCTGGAGCACAAGGAGACCCCCCAGGCCAACGGGGCCGTGCCCGGGGACTGCCTGGCCAGCCCAGAGCGTGCCCAGCCCTCGGATTTCCTGGGCACCGATGGCACCGGGGTGGAAGTGGTGGTGCTGGAGTCCCGTGCCAACGCCAAAGGGGTGAGGGAGGAGGATGCCCTGCTGGAGAATGGCAGCCAGAGCAACGAGAGTGACGACACCAGCACGGAGCGGGGCGCTGAGCCCGCCTCGCCCCTCAAGGAGACCTCGTTCTCCATCGGGCTGCAGGTCCTGTTCCCCTTCCTCCTGGCTGGCTTTGGCACGGTGGCTGCTGGGATGGTGCTGGACATTGTGCAGGTAGGGTTGGTGCTGCCCTGGCGCTGGGCTCTGGGTCCTGGCTCTGCTGGAATAATGGAATAATGGAATGCCAAGGCTGGTTCAGCCACGGGGAGGGAGGGAGAACAGTTCCCTGGAGTGCTGGCTGGGGAGGGGGAGATGGGGAGCCCTCCATCACCTTGTCCCAACCCTGGCGTTGTGAATTAAGCTCTGTTAATTTAAGGAGATGGGAATGGTGTGAGGAATGAAGGAAGGAAGGAGAGGATGCTGTGGCTCAGAGGAGAAGGTGCAGCTGAAGCTGGGAACTGAGAGCACTCTGTGCATCACAGCTGGAGAGAAATCCCCTCCCTGCTGCTGCCTGGTGACATCCCAGCCCCAGGGACTGGCTCCTCTTGTCCCTTTCCCACGTCAGGAGCTTGCTGTGCTGTTCCAGGCTCGTGCCAGCCAGGTTAATGTTTCTCTCAGGGTGTGCCAGGCTCATTCCAGAGCTTCCTGCACCACTTTCCTGTGCTCTGGAGACACCCAGGGGTGACAGGGCTGTGGAGGTGACTTTTTAGGAAAGGCCAGCAGGGAGCTGGCAGTTGAAAACCGAGGTGTTCCCTGTGGCAGGTGACGCTGTGGGAACGTGCCAGCCTGCTTGTGTTTCCATGTGGGAATGGTGCCTTTGCAAGCTGAGGCTCCTGTGCTGCTCTCCACCACGTTTCCCAAGCGTGCCTGGCAGCAGAGCAGCTTCTCCTTTGCCCTGGAAGCCAGGCTGGGCAGAGCCTCCCATCCCTGAGGCACAAACCTGGGCTCTTCCATCGGTTTGGGATGGGGATGCAGCAATTTGGGAGCTGTGGGCAGCCAGGAATGCTGTGCTTGGAGCTGCTGTGTTTGCTGGGCCGAGGGAAACAAGCCCTGGTGTGGGCAGAGAGAGGCTCCAGTGTCAGCCCTGGCTGCTGGCATCAGCCCAGCACACTGCCAGGAAGTCAGAGGGGATTTTTTTGGGGTTTGTGGGTGGTCAGGCAGACACTCCTCGTGCTGTCCTGCCCAGAGCAGCAATTTCCCTGCGTGCCTTTGTGCTCTGGTCATCCCCGTGGCCTCTCCTGGTGGAAGAGCTGGGCACTGACTCCAAACAGGAAAGGCTGGATGGGGTAAATTAATCCGGGAGAGATTTACCAGAATCGTTCTCTGAAAAATAAGGACATTTCCAGCATGTTTTCCCTTCAGAAAAAAAAAAAAAAAATCCCTGCAAACTCATGCCTGGCTCTTCTGGAAGTTCCCCAAAGTGATTTGAAGCCAAGCTGAAGTTTTTCCTGGAGCAGGCACAGCCCCTGTGGCTCAGCCCCGTGTTCTCCTGCCCTGATTGTTGTGGCCTTTAGGAATAGAATTTTGTAATTCCTGTGTCCCACAGCAGCTCAGTGTGTGCCTGGGCAGCTCCAGCTCCCTTCAGCCTTGGGATTAAATGAGCCATGGAAATGCCATAGGGTGGGGAAGGGGGATGGTTCTTCCAGAACCTGCAGCAGAGCCAGGTCCAGTTCACCCCTCCAGTGCTGCATGGGAGACACTGGGATCCTGGGCAGACCCTAAAGGATCCTGTCTGCTGTGTTTGTCTCTCTATTTATTTCTGTATTTCTGAGCTTCTCAGAGGGGCTGATACAGGGATTTTAACAGCTCCAGCTCCATGTCCTGAACTGAAATTCTTATTTCCTCTTTTTTTTTTTGCTTTTTTTTTGTTCTTTTTTTAGTTTGGGGGTTTTTTTTGTTTGTTTGTTTTTGGGTTTTTTTGTGTGTGTTTTTTTGGTTTTTTGGGGTTTTTTTGTAATGTTTTGTTTGTTTGTTTTTTTTTCCCCCTGACTTCCCCCAGCAGCCTGGCTCTGGTTGTGCCCCTGGAGCCACTCTGTGGGCACTCCCATCCACAGGGAGCTTTGTTCCCTGCAGGAGCCACCAGGGCCGGGCAGCCCCACAGACTCCCAGTGTTGTATAACATTTTATATTAAGAAAATCTGGCAGAGCCCACAGGTCCTGCTCTGTGCAGCCAGTGAGCTGCTGAGCTCTGCAGAAATCTCCTTGTTTTCCTTGCCCAAAGATGGCTTTTCTTCCTTTCTCCAGGAGCAGCCCTGTCCTGCAGGGATAAAGCTTCATTTCCAAAGCCAGGCTTGGGACAAGGTGATGGAGAGCTTGAGCTGGTGCCTGATGCTGCCCCTGTGAGCTCTGGAAGCTCTGGAGCCAGGGAAGTTGTGCACAGCCAAAAAATGACAATGTGGCTCTGGTGGATGGCTCTGGTGACAGCCAGCCCATCCTGCTGGCCAGTGGCAGCCTGGTGCTCGCTGCTGGAGCCCTGGGTCCTGCCAGGGGGGGTTGGAATGAGGGATTCACCCTCTGGACACACAGCAAAACCATCCCAGAGGCTCCTAAAAATAGCCTGGGGAGAGCTGAGCTCAGCTGCTCCTGGAGGTGCCTTAAAGGAGGCACAGCCTGAGCTGGGTGAAGAATTTCGGGTTCTTCTCTCAGCAGTGAGATCAGATCAAACAGAATCCCAGAATTCAGGCTGGAAAATCCCTCCAGGATCATCGAGTCCAAGCTGTGCCCCCATCCCCACCTTGTCCCCAGCCCAGAGCTCTGAGTGTCACATCCTTGGACACCTCCAGGGATGGGGACTCCAAATCTCCCTGGGTGACCTCAGGAGCCTCCATCCTGCAGCAGGAACAGAGCTGGGATTGTGGAATAGCTGAGAGATCTTATCTGTGTCCCTGAGAGTTAGCTTGGCATAAAATCCCAGAGGGTTTGGGTTGCAGGGACCCTAAAGCTCATCCCATTCCATGGCAGGGACACATTTCCCCATCCCAGGTTGCTCCAGGCTCAATCCAAGCTGGCCTGGGACATTCCCAGGGATGGGGAGTCCACAGCCTGTGCCAGGGCCTCCCCAGGCTGCCAGAAACATGAGGAGGATTTTTTTTTTTTTTTTACTGGAAAACACCTTTTCCCTTTGAGAAGAAATGATCCCAGTTCCTCCATATCGATCTTGCCTCCACTTTTTTTTTCATTTGCCTCCAACGATTTCTCAAGTGCAGCTTGGATTTGATGTTACAGAGCACCAGGAAACTGTTGGCTCAGAAGGGTGGAAAAGCAAAATAACAGAACTCCTTCCCCACAGGGAGCTGGCAGGCAGGTAGATTTAGATTTGCTGGTGGCTTTCCTTGTCCTGGAGAGAAATTTATATTCCTGGTGAGCCTGGCAGGGTGGCACTGCCAAGGAAGGCTCTGGGAGGGCTGGAACCTGGCACAGGTGACATTGGCAGGTGACATTCAGCACATCCCCAGCTGGGATTCCTGTGCTCTGTGTCCTCCAGGGAGTGTGGCAGGGGTGGGAAACAGCAGAGATTTTGGGCACTGCCCCTAAAAATGGGGCAGGGAGGTTTGGGTGTTTTTAAATGTGGCTGTGAGGGGTTTTGGAGTGGTTTTGTGTTTTCAGCTGCTCCCCTGGAAGGCTGCTTACCCTGCAATTTGCAATTATTCTTTGTTTTTTTCCTAAATAACCGTGGCTGCCTCTGCCCCTCACCCCAGGGCAGCTGGACAGGCAGAGGAGCTGGGAAATGCCCGAGTTAACACAAGGTAGCAGGGAAAGGTGGGCTGGGTTTTGGATCAAAAAAAAAAAAAATAAATATATATTTATGTTTACAAGACACACCCATAGAAGAGGCTCTCAGCTGAGACTGACCAAACTTCAGCACTCAAATCTGCCAAAAACTGCAAGTACTGGGCAAAGCCTCTCCATGTTTCCCTGTTCTGGCCTCTGGGTGTGTAAACATTTTGTCACTGGTGACTCTTTGGGGGATTTTTCACTGAAAGTTGCTGGCTCAGAACAGATTTTTCAGCCCAGCAGGATCATGTGGCCACTGCTACAAATGTCAGAAGTGGGAAAACCGCTGCAGGATTCCAGATGTGGCAGCAGGGAGGGCACTGGGATGTCTGCTCAGGGCAGTGCCAGGTGGCAGAGGTGACAATGAGGGGGTGGCACTCGGCCCAGAGCAAAGGTTGGTGTCCACCACGGTTTTATTTAATGCTTTTATTTCATGTGCTTGAATCTTGCAGCACTGGGATGTCTTCAAATACGTGACTGAGGTGTTTATCTTGGTTCCTGCTCTGCTGGGCCTGAAGGGGAACCTGGAGATGACCCTGGCATCTCGCCTGTCCACTGCTGTGAGTGCCCAGGGGGCTGGGGAGGGACAGGAAAACCTGCTTTGGGAGGGGCTGTGTGTGTGTGGCAGGTCAAATTCCCAAAATTCCCTGTGGGGCTGGGCACAGGCAGCAGAGCTGGGCTTCAGCCTGCTGGGAAGGTGTTTCCACCCTGCTGGGCTGATGGGATTTGAGGGATTAATGATCCTTAAGCTTTGCTGACAGCTCAGTTCCTCGTGCTGGCTGCTGGGGCCTGGGGGCACAGGCTGTGAGCTGGATGGGATCCAGCTTGTCCACCAGGAGCTGGGCACAGGAATGTCACCAGAGCAGGCTGGCAGGAGCCTGGGGACAGAGGGGAGCTGGCAGGGGGACTCCAAGGGGTGGAGATCACAGCTGGGTGTTTCTCCTGCTGGAATCCACTCTGGTCCCCGGGGAACAGGGAGCTCCCTGTGCCATCCCTGTGCCTCCCCGGGCATCCCCTGAGCATCCCTGGGCATCCCTGGGCACCCCTGAGGGCTGGGGCAGGCTCTGGCAGCTCCTCAGAGCTTTGTGTGAGCCCAGGAATTGCTCTGTGTCTCAGTGTTCTCCCCTGGAGCTGAGCAGGGCTGGAGAGGGACCCACACCCTGTCCTGGCAGGGACAAGGACAGGGACAGGGACACTGGGTCCTCTGTAAAGCATCTCCAGCCTGATGTCCCTGTGTTCCCATGCTGAGAGCTTGGGATCTCCCCCCTGCCAGGTGTTCTCTGCCTCCTGCCAAGATTTTAACTTCCCTGGGATGAGAATTCCTGATGGGAGCCCTCACAGGAGGTGTCCTGGTCCTGGTCCTGGTCCTGGTCCTGGTCCTGGTCCTGGTCCTGGTCCTGGCAGTGCTGATGTTCCTCAGCCCAAGGAGCTGCTTGGGAATTGCTCACTGATGGAGAATAAAATTCTGCTTGGCTCGTTCTCTGCTCTGAGCCCTGGCCTTGCTGCAGGAGGAGGCTCAGCAGAGCTGCAGGGGTTGCTTTCTCTCTGGATCTGCTCTGCCAGCTCCTTTCCTCTCCTTCCCTGTGGAGGTTGGTGCTGTGGCTCTGCTGCTCTGGCAGGACAGAGGCTGAGCTTTGTTCGCCCCTTCGCTCTGGGAAACAAATCCCTTTGTTTGACTGCCTCAAACAAAGGATCAGGGCGGGATCCGTGCTGTCCCAGCCACAGGGACCTTCTCCCTGCTGGCCCTGGCCACCTTCTGGGCTGCTCTGGGGGAGTGCAGGGGACAGGGGCAGTGTTGGCACTCGTGTGTCCCTTCCTGGGGGCAGCTTTGGCAGAGGAATGGGGCTGGGGGCAGTCAGGAGTGCAGAACTTTGCCCTGCTGGCTGCAGGAGGGGACACCAGCACAGGGAGCACCCCCAGCTCCTGTCCTGCTGCTTCCTCCTGTCCCCAAGCTGACCCTGGGCTGGCATCAGCCAGGCTTTGGCCTCTGCCTGCCTTCCTTAAAATCATGGAATCACAGGATCATTAAAGCTGGAAAACACCTCCAGGACTGTCCAAGGACCTCCCTGTGCCTGTGCTGGTGGGACAGGAGCATCTCTGCTCCCAGGGGTGTGCAGGGAGCTCCCCTCTGCCCAAAACTTCCTGGGGTGGATCCCGAGCTCTCTCCACAGGGAAGCAGCCTGCAGTGGTTTCTCAGACTCTGGGTTTCTAATTAGTGCTGCTTTAAGGCACCTCAGAAATTCCTTTCACAATTAAGAGGCAGAACTCCCCCATTAGTTAAAGGATTAAGTGCCTACAGTGAGGTTATGTTAATCCCAGCCTAATTGCCATGTGGCTGGAATTTTAAGGTCAGGCTTCATATGGAGCTCAGATTCCTGTGCTGGATGTGCTGCTCCAGTCAATTTTTGTTGGTTTTCCCCCATTCCTTCCTCCTCTCTGCCCAGAATGTTTTGCCCCAGAGATGAGGGCATCTCAGTAAAACGAGCTGGCAGCTCTCAAGCACATCCAGCAAGGAGAGCAGGGGGATTAATTAATCAATGATTTCTGGTTTTCTTGTTTTCTTTTCCACCTGAGAGGAGGAAAATTGCTGCTGTTCTGTTTTGCACGAGCTTGGTGCTGTCAGGCAGCACCTCCAACCTGCATTTCCCACTCCAGTGTTGGAGCCTCTCCCTTGTTTCCTGAGCTCTTCAGCTCCTAATGAGGCAAATTGGATAGAAACTTATCCAGGAGGATAAGAGGAGCAGAGCTTGTGGCCTGCAGTGATTCCTCTGGGTTATTTTGGATCCTACACCAGGAATTAAAGCAATTTCCATCTCCTGGTCATCCAGGTGACCCCTGTGCCACTGCTGCCTGCTCCTCTGCGTGTCCCCACGTGGCACCAGCCTTGTTTGCTCAGCTTTTTCCAGGACAGGAGGGCACAGAGCAGGGCACAGAGCTGCCCTGAGGCTCTGCACCCCTGGCCTGAGGGGCAGCTTGACCCAGCTGGGTCCCCCAGGCGTGGCTGGGTCAGCAGTGCAGTGAATTGATTCCATCAGAAATGCAGGGAGGGACGGCAGGGGCACACAGAGGTCTCGCTGCTCTTACAACATTCCCATCGGATTTTTGGGTTGGTGTTGATTCCCCTCCACACTCCCCTGTTCTGCTGCGTTCTGCTCCTGTAAGAGCTGAGGGTTTGAGGTCCTTTGCTGCTCCTGGCAGCAGGAATTTGGCTGTTAGCAGGTGTGAAGTGCTGTCAGGCTTTAGTGGTGTCTCATTTGCTCTTCCAGGCTAATATTGGCCAAATGGATACACCCAAAGAGCTCTGGAAGATGATTACAGGGAACATGGCTCTGATACAGGTGAGGAGAGGGAAGGGGAATATTTACAGCTGGGGCAAGCCCAGCTTTGGGAAGTGTGGGAGGTTTTGAATGCCCGGGTTCTGCTGTTTGCTGTCAGTATCCTGTGTCTGGTGGGGAGGCAGGTGACACCTCTGTGGCCCTGCAGGTTGGACTGGGTATTTCCATGCTGGATTCTGATCCCCCTGGGTGGGGTTTCCCTCTTAGAGTCATAGAATAAAATCATGGAATTGTTTGGGTTGGAAGGGACCTCAAAGCTCATTGATTTCCCATGGACACCTTCCCCTATCCCAGGCTGCTCCAACCTGGCCTTGGGCACTTCCAGGGGTGAGACAGCCACGGATTCTCTGGGCAACCTCTCCCCACACCCTGGGACTGTTTTGGTGTCCTGGTGAGCCTCTGCTTTCCATTTCCAGGTCCAGGCCACCGTGGTTGGCTTCCTGGCCTCGATTGCAGCCGTGGTGTTTGGGTGGATCCCAGATGGGCACTTCAGCATGGACCACGCTGTGCTGCTGTGTGCCAGCAGCGTGGCCACTGCCTTCATTGCTTCACTGGTGCTGGGTGAGAGCCACCCCCTCCCTCTTCCTAAAATACTAACCTCCCCTTGGCCTTATCATGGAGCTTTTATTCCCTCTTTCTGGCTGCAGGCATGATTATGATTGGGGTGATCATTGGCTCCAGGAAGATGGGGATCAATCCTGACAACGTGGCCACGCCGATTGCTGCCAGCCTGGGGGACCTCATCACCCTGGCTCTGCTCTCAGGGATCAGCTGGGGCTTGTACAAGGAGCTGGGTGAGGAGAAACAAGAAGCCTTTGTCTCTGCCTGGTCCTTGCTGTGTCTCCCTCTCATTTCAGCCTCTGCCCTCTCTGTTCTTGGGCTGTGTGGGGTTCCTGCTCTGGAGCTCCCTAGTTCAGGTTAGGGGAGGGAATGGACCCCCTCACTGCCTTGTCCAGCTCCTGCTCTCCAGGTGAGGTGCTCAGGGAGAGCTTGGCCCCTTCCAGGTGCTTGGCTGGGGCTGGAGCAGTGGGATTTGGCAGATTTGGATTCCAGCTGCTGAGCTGTCAGCTCCAGCTGGGGATCCTCAGGGCAGGGCTGCAGCTGGACACTCCCAATTTCCTCCTCCTTCCTCCTCCTCCTCCTCCTTCCTTCCCTGGGACACGGGGCTGGGACTCAGCCAGGTTCATCCAGGGGTGAAGGGAGCAGCACTGGGAGCTCCTGCCCAGGCTGGGGAGTGGGGATGAGCAGCTGGAATTGAAGAGCTCTCACTCAGATCTGGAAAACAGATGCCAGTGTTTCCCTGTCACCCCTGGGAGAAGGAACCACCGTGTCCTGCAGAGTCCAGGCTGGCCTGGCCCAGCTTTCCCTGCCTTTCCTGCAGCTCCTGAGGGACGTGGCCTTGATTTCTTCCCTTTCCTTCTTCCCTTTCGAGGCTATTCCAGAGCAAAGCCTACGTGAACCCCTTGGTGTGCGCCTTCTTCATCTCCCTGCTGCCCCTGTGGATCGTGGTGGCCAAGAGGAATTCAGCCACGAGGGAGGTGCTGTACTCGGGCTGGGAGCCTGTCATCATTGCCATGGCCATCAGCAGGTGGGGCTGTCCCTGTCCCCAAACCCTCCCCGGGGTTATCCCAGCCCTGACCACCTCCCCCATCTCCCCCTGCAGCGTTGGGGGGCTGATTTTGGACAGGACGGTGTCGGATCCCAACTTTGCTGGCATGGCAGTTTTCACACCCGTCATCAATGGTGAGCTCCTGGCAAACTGGGATTGGGATTTCAGGACAGTCATTCTTTTTTGGGGTGCCAAAAGTTAGTCCTTTAGAAAAGTTAGTTAGTTAGTCCTTTAGAAAAGTTACTCCTTTAGGAAACCAGGGGCACACAGGTTTGGCTGTGCCACCCTTACAGGTGAAAGCCTGGGAGGCTATTCCCTAAAAAACACATGTCCAGAGATTTCTTCATTTCCTTATTCCCCTGCCTGGTGGAACACCCTCACCTTCCAAAATATTTGCACCTGGCAGCACAAAGGTTTGTTTTTGTACCTTGGAGTCAGGAAATCTGATTGGTTCTGGTGTAAAGTTTTCACCTCCTTTGTCACCAGGAGAACTAATTTTTTGAATTGTTTTTGCAATAGGTGGAGTTAATTCTGAGCCAGTGCATCTTGTGCTGCTGGTTTTCACAGTTTCATGTGAAAAATAATAGTTTTGAACTTCCTGTGTCTGTTTTGGTGCCTGACTCATCAGTTTTGTTTCACTTATTTCTTCCACCCTGAACTGCAGTAACAGAACTGCTTCATCTTTATCCCAGCGCCTCACACCCTGCAAAATTAGAATTGGGGTGAAAAATAAACTGTCCTACTTCATTCCAGCACCTGGCACTTCCAGATGTGCTGAGGGGAGCTCCTGGAGGTGTGTGGGACGTGCCCTGAGTGCTGTTTGTGCCCTGCAGGTGTGGGTGGCAACCTGGTGGCAGTGCAGGCCAGCCGCATCTCCACCTACCTGCACATGAGTGGGGAGCCTGGAGACAGCCCTGGCACAGCCCCCAGGAGGTGCCCCAGCCCCTGCAGCACCTTCTTCAGCTCAGGTAGGGCCAAGGTGTGCAGGGTTTGTGCCAGCTGAGCTCCTGTGGCTGTGGCTGCAGCGCTGTCACAGCAAAGGGGGGCTCAGCCCTGCTCAGGGCAGCTCTGGGATCCGTGGTCAGGCTTGGGGCAGGGAAATGTGGGTGTGGAATGAGCTGGAAGGGACCCACAGGATCATCCTGGCCCTGCACAGACCCCCCCCAAAATCCCTGCAGCCTTGGGGTGTGGAATCATGGAATGGTTTGGGTGGGAAGGGACCCACAGGATCATCCTGGCACTGCACAGACCCCCCCCCCCAAAATCCCTGCAGCCTTGGGGTGTGGAATCATGGAATGGTTTGGGTGGGAAGGGACCTTAAATCTCATCCAGGACACCTGCCACTGTCCCAGGCTGCTCCCAAGCCTTGCCCAGCCTGGCCTGGGACACTTGCAGGGTGTAGATCAGGTCTGATGTTCCCTTGGCAGACGTGAATTCCCGCTCTGCTCGTGTGCTCTTCCTCCTGGTGGTGCCCGGGCACTTGGTGTTCCTGTACACCATCAGCTCCATGCAGGGGGGACACACCACGCTCACCCTCATCTTCATCGTGTTCTACATGACAGCAGCACTGCTCCAGGTGAGCTGGGAGCCCTCAGGGGGCTGGGCTGGCTCAGGGGACACGGGTGTCACCTGCACTGGGCACCTGCCCAGGTGTACAGCCCCTGTCCCTGTCCCTGCCTGAGAGATTCTGTGCTGGGCACAGGGACCCCAGGTGGGACTGTCCTTCCTGGACACACAATTCCTCCATCCTGCCATTCCTGGGGAGTTTGGAATCTGCCTTTGGTCTCTTTTTAAATCCTTTTGGTAGCCAAAATGTTTCCCTTCTAATCTGTCCTAGGGGGTGATTTGGTGATTTGAAAAGGGCTGGTGATGGATGGGAAGAGGATGTGGAATTTGCTGGGAATGTTTGTGCTGCCCTTTTCCTTGGAATTTCCTGGAGCTGATTTGGGTTCAGAGCTCAGGAGCTGTGTCTGACAGTTCCTGCTCTGTTTTTTGGGGTTTTGCTGTGCTTCCCTGGGCCAGGCTGAGCTGGTCTGGGTTCAGGGCTCAGGAGCTGTGGCTCTTCCAGGTGCTGATCCTGCTCTACATCGCTGACTGGATGGTGCACTGGATGTGGGGCAGGCACCTGGACCCTGACAACTTCTCCATCCCCTACCTGACAGCCCTGGGGGACCTCATTGGGACAGGGCTCCTGGCCCTCAGCTTCCACGTGCTCTGGCTCATCGGTGACCGGGACTCTGATGTTGGAGATTAAATCCCTGTGCTCCTCCCTTCCCACAGCTCTCCCCCTTCCATTTGTTGTTTCTTTGCTTCTCCTTTCCTCCCACCCCCTCCAGACTTCATCTTTGATATTGGATTCTCATTATTTTCAATGGGAATTTTATGTGGTTTCTACTCCAAGCCAAGTTTGTACAGAGAACCTATCTAGTTTTAGGGAGGACAAACAAACAAACATAAGTGTAACGAGACAATCACTAAGTGCAATTTTCTTAGCAGTTATGTCTGAACCAAGGTTCCAGTGAAGTTCCTGCTCTGTCAGGCCGTGCAGGGAGCCCCCCCTGCCCACCCCCTGGAGGTGAAGGGCTGCTTTTTCCGCTTCATAAGCGTTTTTAAACCCTGCAGGTGGAGCTCAGCTTGGTTTGGCTGAGGGCACGGGGCACCCCTGCCTTGGTCCTCTGGAGCTCACACCCAGAACTGGGGAGTGTCTGTGAGGAGGGTGATGAGGAAGGCTCCTGTGCTCACCCCAGGAATGTCAGTGAGCTCATTTTGAGATCCCCAGCCCTGCCTGGGCTCTGCTGGCTCCTTCAGGCTCCTTTGTGCCACCCAGCCCAGACTGCTCTGCTGTTCCTGCCCCAGACATCCTCTCTGGAGCCCTCCTGGGTGCTGCCTCCTTGTGCTGCTCCATTTTCCTGGCTCTCCTCGGTGCAGCTGACTTTCCCAGAGGGGTGGATGGACAAACAGCTCCTGGTTTTTGTGTCCAGGTTTCCTTTTGGCTGCTGAGTGCTGCTGATGGACCCTTGCAGCCACCCAGCACCTCCCCCAGCTGATCCTGAGGGGTTCTGAGCTGGGGAGGAACATTTTGTTCCTGGTGTCTGTTAGGAAAGGATGTCCATGGGATCCACGGGATTTCTCTCTCTGTCTAGGTGCCAGCTGGGAAACAGCTGGAAATGCAGGCACAGCTGGATTGCTGCAGCTCTGTGGCACAGGAGCCCCCCTGCCCTTGTGTAAATTTGGGATTGGGGTCCACCCTGGGAGTGCAGGGTTCCCTCCTCTGCTGCTTCCCCTCCTGCTTTTTGTGCTGCTCACAGCAGGGCTGGCTGGAATTCCTTCTCTTCCCCATGGTGGGAAGGCAGCAAAAAACCAGAGGCAGTGCACCCAGATGGGCAAATGAAGACCAAAGTTAGTCCAGGATCCTCGTCCCAGCCCAGGGTCTGGGTGCAGATCCTCTCACTCCAGAGATGATGATGCTGGAAAAGAGGTCAGGGTTCAGGAATTCTGGAATCCCACAGGAGCAGGTGAAGCCAAACCTGGCTCTTGGCTGCTCCAGGCCCTCTCTGGAGTTGTGGGAACCCTTCCCTGCAGCTGGAGGTGTGCAGGAGGCAGGGATGGACCCCAGGCTGCTCCTCAGCTCCTCACAAGAGCAGGGTTGTGTTTCTGAGACGATTTCCCCCTTTTTTCCCCTTGCTAATCCAACATCAGGCTCACTCCTCCTCTCTCTGCTCCATCTCCTGTGTGGGATCAGCTCTGATCCTCCTTCTCCACTCTGGGACACCTCACAGATCTCCTTTGGCCAAAGCTGTGCTCCAGGTAAAAAACCCAACCACAAAACAAACCCAGTCCCTGTTGTGCTGACCTCTCAGCCCAGGGACTTCTGGAATATTTTCTGGAATATTCTCAGCAGCTCACTTGATTTCTCTGCCTGATGTTGAGGAATAAATGCAAGATTTCCTTCCATTAACACTTTTATGGATACACAGAGAAACTCTGCTGGCCTTTCTGCTGTCACATCACCACTTCATTCCCCAGGAAAAGATTCCCCAGAGGAGGAATCTGCCTCTCCTGGTCAGGGGTGGTGGGGCTGGGGGGGTCTGTACATTAGATATGGTCAAAGGTGTGCTTGGGGAATGGTCAGGGAAGAATCTAATTTAAAACTAAGGAATATTGGTAGAAAAAAAACAAAACAAAACAACAAACCTCTTCCCACTGGTTGCACTCCAATGCATGCCTACTTTCCAGCTGCCTGCAGATCAAAATCCTGGTTTACTCTTTTATTAAAGGAAAAAGACTGTCTTAATTATTTATAGTTCCTATAACTGACAGATGTTGACCTAATGGATAAATTATATTTGGTTAAATAAAGATGACATTTATTTATGTGGACTGTGGTGTTTTTTTTTGCTTTGGGTTCAAGGCCCCTCTCAGGTTTTGAAGCTCATTTGAGCTCAGGCTGGAGCTCTTTTGATAGGAGAGTTACGAAAATCAAATAAATTGCTGGGCATGAGGCAAGCTGGGATTACTGTGAGTGCCAGGTGACCTCGGCCGTGCCCTTGGTCAGATCCTGGCAGCTCCTGGGGGCTCCCAGCAGGAATCCAAGTGTTTGTTCTGGCCCTCCCTGGGTGCAGAATCCAGGCTCTGCTCCCCAAGAGCTGCTGCCACGTGGCCTCTGCCCATTTCCCCTGATTTAGTGGGACACAAGGGTTCTGCACCTTCTGGGGTGCAGAAAAACCCCTGGATGTGCAGGAATTGGTGCCTCCAGTTCACCCAGAGCAGGATTTTGGTGCAGAACCCCAAAACAAAGCCTTGGGTTTGGGGAGAAGCCCCCAGAACCTGCTGGCTTCACAGTTTGGGGTGAATTTTGGGGTGCTGGGGCATGGGAGGGGGCATGTCCTGGGTCCTGGTGGCATCTCCTGGCTGGGGGAAGGAGCAGAAAGGAACCCCTGGGCTTTGACAGGTTGGAGAAATGCCAGCAATAGGGGAGCCTTGTTTAAAAATTAAAATCTGTTGGGGGAGAGGTGTTTGTGCTCTCTCAAATGTTGTGGGGCTGGGTCTGGGGGTGCAGGGAGCCTGGCCAGGGGTTCAGGGGTGCCTGGGGCAGGACACAGGGGGGCAGGGGCCAGGG
>VWZS01006886.1:0-63305 GCA_013397075.1 Rhabdornis inornatus
GGGAACAATTTAACCCCCAACAAAATCAGACAGTGAAACCTTTAACTTGCTAACGTTTACCATCACTTTGGATTTCTGATCTTTGGGATAGTAGTTCAGCTGATTCATCTTTGTTCTATAACAAAGGCATAGATTCCAGTGATTCATTAGTTTTACATTCCCATTAGCAGAATATTTGCTCACTCTAGGGGCTTGTGTAACAGAAATCAACAGTGAGAAGAAAACACTTTGGGTTGTGCCAGGTCTTTTCTGTAAACAATTTAATTATTTTGACTTCAGATAAATACGAAAATTAAGAAGCTCTTCCATGCTTCTTGTTCTCAGCTAAGGCCTCAGACAACGGATAAAAACCGTAACACAAAATACAAAGGCTGAGGAGTAACACAGTAATAGACTTGTAATGCAGACTATACTTGTCATACATAGCATTCTGAGGTCATGATTTACAAAGCAGAAAATTATTATCTCACAAGCACACAACAGTCATTATCCACTCATCAATAATTTTCCTCAGGGTTAGTCATTAATAAGCTTTCTCAAGAGATTGTTTTCTTGACAGGACTATGGACTTTGCAGACACTATTTGTCATTTCCTTTTTCACCGTGATAAATTGGAAGGATCTGGACTGACCAAACTTGGTACCTGCATTTGGTAGTTCTGTACTGTTGCTATTAGTCTAATAATACTGGTGCACTTTTAGAGGAAATGATGTCAGAGGAAATGATACTCAGTGAAATCATCCAACCATCTAAACTGTCTATATAGAGAAAGCAGATGCTGTGACATGCCTGTCTTCCTAGGTCAAATTATTTCTATTCTGAAACTCTTTACTTACTGCCTGTAAGAAAGATGGGGTTTGTTAGTTTGGGTTACTTGATCAATCCTGTTCAGTTAAAAGATCTAGTTTAGGCCAGATGCAACCCTTTGCATCCCTCTTAGCAACTTAGGAGCCTTAATTAAATAGTTAAACTTAGGTAAAATGAATCCATACCTTCAGGGCACATGCACACACACACACAGACACATGGTTCTTTTACCATAAAGAGCTATATTAACCATCCAAGAATAATGAGATTTTAATATTAGCATTGTTACAAAGCATTCTTCCTTTCTAGACTCCAGACATGTGACAGTAAACAGAAGCAATCCCTCTTTCTCCCAAACACTGTGATAGAAAAGGCCAATTTTTCAGTCTACACATTACTTCCATCAGGCAGCTACTCAAGATGAGATATAGGGACTCAAAATGATAGCAGTCAGTGGAAAATCTATCTCTGTGAATGGCAGCAATAATAATTCAGAGAATATTGTTATCAAGCCTCACATCACTGCTTTTTCTGCCAGAAGTTGAAGTACCACTTGTTAAAGAGTTCATAGCACTATGAATGCCGAGGTACATTTCAGCAAGTCCTATTTCAGTTTGAGCTCCCTTGAATACATTATATGCTGCAATAACTTTGCTTCTCCCCGTTCCTCCATCAAATCTAATTTTAGTAAAATGTACTTTTTTTACTTTCAAAAGAGTTAGACTGTATTAACAAAGTTGCTATTGTTCCTACTATTAATACTCCAATATTTTGCAAGGGGAAGAAAGAGTCCTTCCAATAAAACTCAAAATTTATCAGAAACACATCACAACTTTGTTGTTGCATTCCAAGTAATGAGGAGCAGTAAATTCACTCTAAATTTTAAAAATAGGAAAAGACATATATATTTTTTTTTATTTTATGACAGCATTTATTAACACTTACTTCCTACTTAGAAGCATTATCAAAGTCTTTCTAAATAAAAAAATCCAGTCTGTAGTGGGTGGTATTTTTACAAATTTTGAGGACAAATTATTCAGTTCTAGATCTGAGATGTTAATTTTAACTGCCTAATAATGTGTATAATGGCTGTGGCGTTCTTGGCGTCTCTCCGCCAGTGTTGATCTGTCATGGCCTGCTTGAGTTATTTTCACCATAACAATTTATCATGATGTTGGGGAAAGTGGTGTATATGTATAATTTAATTCTATGTCCCATTATCTAAAAAAGAATCAGAGGGTGTGATCTTGAGGTAGCATAAATATTTGAATCCATTAGCTTTAATAAAGCTGTAAGTTTTCAGTCTGTACCATGGAAATACTTACCTTTGACATTCAATAACCATTGCATTTGACAATATTTTGCACAAAATTATAAGGTTATAAACAGACCTGCAAAAGAGTAAAGATATTTCAATAATTAAACAATTAAATATTTAGATAGTTGAATAATTATTTGATCCAAAGCTAAGACAATCTCTTTGCTGAAGAAGCATTTCCCAGATTAGGAAATTCACACCTGTTAATCTCTGAAGGCTGAAAATTTTGTGTCAACGTTTTTTCCTTATAAATCAGGAATATTTAATCTGAATAAACTCTGCTGAGCTTCTTAGAATCTTTATACTGCAAAATGTATAAAACTGCAGAGAAAATATTAGCTATTAAACTATCCCTCCAATTAAAATAATGATAGTAACAACTATGAAAGTTTGGGAAATAGTTATACCATATTAATGCTTAGTATTTTCAACTGTCTAGTTAGGTTTCTTGTATTTATCCATCTCCTCAAATATTCTGAAGCTGACTTAAAAGTAAATTATGTAGTACATTTTCCATTTAATATTTTTTAACAGACAAGGTTTACATACAGAACAGTGGATAATATTGGACAGTTATTTTTATGAAAAGTAATATTAATAATTTAGGTGATTTTTTGTATGGAATCACACCAGAAAATTACTGAAGTTTTCAAATCAAAGTAAAAGAAAAACATGTACATTTTCATCTGAGATTTTTGAAGTATTTAGTAGGCTATATTTTATTAAGATGTATTTTTTGTGGCCTGTACTAAGGTTTGTGTTCTTATATATGCCTCATTTGTTTTAAGAAAAAAAGTTTTCTTATAGGAATATTCAGGTACATGTATTCATGTCAGAGCCTGTAAATATAGTAATCTAATCTTAGTTCTAGAAGTTTTTTACAAGGTATCTTAAAAACTGAGAAAATTATTTAGTATGCCACATGAAAGTTCCTTATTAATTGCAGAATCTGAGGAATCTTACCATTTATTCAAAAATTACCATATATGTGGGTAGGCTAGAGCATACATTATTGTTCTTAAGAACATTAACTTTCAGCTGGCAACAGATTATTGACATAATTTTTCACACCAGATGCTACCTCAAAATTTGAAGCAGTAAACACAAATTACTAGAAAAATTTTCTCATTTCTTTTAGTTACAGTCACTTTCAGAAAATAAATGATCCATCCCAAGGCAGTGTTTGATCAATCACATTAGCATGTAGAAATTAGGTGAAGGTAAATTCAATTTAATTCTGTGGTCTGAAATCTATGATATAGATTGAATGTGTGTAGTAAAAGTGACGTCACGTATGTTTGACCCAGTTTTAGCCAACTTTTCTTTTTTTAACAAACTGAAGCATAGACTCTTGCAATGACCTGGCAAAAAGTAGAAAAAGAAGAAAACAAAAAGATCCTGTAATTTTAGTAATGTTTTGCTTAGTTGTAATGCATCTGATCAGTATGGAAAGGTTTTATATCATTAGTTAGATTTTTGAAATTACTGGAATTTGACTAGGTTCCCTTTTCTTCATGTGGTCGAACTGTGTTATATAAAATATTGCCATATCTGAAATTAAAATTACTTAAGAATATAAGTCTTTGCCAACCCAACCTCACCCTGAAGAGTCAAGAACCATGCTTCAAGTTTTACATAGCAGAGGACAGAAGGAGAAAAAAAAATTGTTTCTAATACATAAACTAATAATTTGGTATAAAGTTTGAGCACTTATAATTGCATCAGTTTATTTAGTAGATTTAAAGTTTTCATAGGTGAAATATTCAAACAAATGCTCAGAATAAAATAATATACACATAGAGGCTACTGGATCTAATTCCCACAGAAAAATATTTGGTTGTTATATTCTTGCACGTATTGTAGGTCTTGTGTGACTTGAAGTGTCTTTTTTTATTGCATCTTAATTTAAAGTTCTAGGCAGCATGCCCTACATAATCTTGAAAATGTATTAAAAATGTAAAAAAGTGTGCTTGGTTTACTTTTCTGTTGTTTCAATAATCTTTATGGGTAGCAAAAATCTGATTTTTTTTTTTTTTTTTTTTTTNCAGCTGTGCTTTCAGCTCTCCTTCCCACAAGTCACTGGGGCATATGATTTTCCTGTCATGTAGACCAGAGTAAACAAGCAGGGAAAGAATGAATTTTCCAACAGTGCCCTCTCTATTTGTGTACTACTACATCCCGAAAAACTTGATTAATTCACTTGGTCTGTAGCTTTCAGATCTGGCTCTTGCAAAGTTTATCAGTGAATCTGTAATATTAGCTCTGCTACGAGGACCTTTGTGAAAGCAAAACATAGCAGGAATCCATTTCACTCTTTTATCAAAAGCACTATTGATGACAAGGTCCCAAACACTGCAGTGTATTTGGGGTTTGGCCAGCTACACTCCTGGGCATGTTTATATGGCAACTGAAAGGCTAAATATTACTGCACCAGTGCCAAAGCAGTTTCCTCTCCTTGGCGGCTGCTGACTAAAAGTCATCTTCCTGAGACTGGTAGGGTGGCTCTGTCCTGCTGTGCTATGACATTTCTGGGTACTGTCCTTTTGCAGCTAATATCATTAAATATTTCCTTCATGCACTGAGCATGTTGACAAAATAAATCCAGCTGAGAAGCAGCACCTGGTATTGCAATCTTCCATGCCTCTACTGAAAATGTAAATAAAATTTAACCTTAGCAGTTTACTGTTTCCCTTAATGAAAAATGCATGGAAGCCAATAAGAGAAACATCAAGTCAATGTATTTTAATAACATGCTTTTTAATGTTGTGATATTGTGACAGAGGGGAATTCTAAAGATGCGTGTGTACCACTCTGAAACATTTTTATTAAATTCTGTTCAGTGTGTTTTCAAATATGTATGGAGTATGTATGGAGTAGTATATATTTGGTTATTTCTACAGAGTATCTAGCTGCAAAAATACATTAAGAGGAATAAATATTTATAAAAGTGCCTAGCTTTACAGAGTCTGCTAAATTAATGCTGCTAAATTGCAGTGTACTATCTGCATTATTCAGATATCATCTATGTCATAATCTTGACTGCAATTTCACACACCATGTTATAGTTATCTAAATTCTGAGTTCAGGCAACAGGTATCAGAGCTCCATGGAAAACTCATCTGAAGCAAAGAAAGGTTATTGTTGTACTGAAAAGTCAAGGACAGAGGAATACTTTACTATTGTGTCAGACCTCTGAGAGAGTGGCTTGTCAGCTAAACAACATTTTTCCTGACTTCCAACTGTTTTCATTTGTAAACAGAATAACGAATCTGTTATAATAGAAAATGAGTGCTCTCATATCAAAGTGGAGGTAACAGATCAGGCTTTGGAGACAGATAGTCTCCACATTTGTCTTGTTACAATTTCAGTGCAAACATGAGATCTAGACATGTTCCATCTGGCATGACTTGAGTGTTTCTCTGTTATGACTTGATGCATCATTTGTGTGGGACTAAGGAGGACCTAGGTCACTTTCTTTATATCAAGCACTTGAATACCTCAGGCATTTTAAAACAGGAACTGCGACATTTCTGAAAATAACCTAAACACCAAGTTTCATTTTGTAAATCTGAGATGCTCAAGTCCTTCTATGCTTCTTTAGAAGTGGTGGTATACAAAACATTTTATTGTCTTGGACTAAGAAGTGCTGTCTTTTTTCTTGTCAGAAATAGAAATCATGTGAGCAGCGAAGCACAGTGAGTGACAAACTGGCAAATGTTCATTGTGTGTTTTAGTGAATCCTGAGCTGTGAATGTTTCCACTGAGCACACTGCTGTCTGTTGCATCAGAAATTGTTGTCTCCTACAGTACTGTGGATGAGAAGTCATGGAAATGCATTTCTAAGTAGCAGTATTCAGAGCTGCTGGATCTTAATTGTGAGACATGTCAGAGCCAGCTAATTTTTGAAACCTTTAAATTCTCTGAGTAGGCCAGTATTTGTATTGTCAATAGATTTCACATTGTTTCTACAATATGTATTATATCTGAAAAGAATACAATAGAATCACTGAGATTAAAAATGTGGTATACTGGACAGCCAGGGAAAGGAGTAGTCTGAGTTTTCTCAGGCTGCTCAAAGGAAAACAGAGTTGATAACAATGTTAACATCTTGTCTTGTGACAAGAGGGATGTGTGAGAAAACATAGTGTTTTGGTGAAGGCTTGTTTACTGGGGGTGTTGTCTTCCTTGGACCAACGAGTTTGATTCTGTTCTCGGTCCTGTGATCTAGTGTTTATAAGGGGTGTGTGTTCCAATAAACTTGTCCCTTTCCTATCTTGAAAGGAGACCATGTTTCTGTGTGTTTCACTCTTTTCACATCCCATTGCTAATTATATAGCTAACAGTGACAAAAGAACACCACTGAAATAGAGTCTAACCATCAACCTAACACTGTCAAGTCCACCACTAAACCATGTCAGTAAGTGCCAAACTTGCAAGTCTTTTAAACACCTCCAGGGATAACTCAACCAATTCCCTAGTGTAGCTGCTGGGTTAAGGATTTAACCCTTTAGATGCAGCAGAGATAAGACACACAGCTACATGGTCCCTCTCAGAACAAGAAAGAGACAAATTTATTCTAAAACACACTGCTTAAGTACAGTCTCCCGCAACTCCAAAGACAGGATAAAGCTGATTGGTGCAGGGAGAGTGGCACCTTTTTCCCATGCTTCTCACACGTACCCAACAGGTGTATTATCTTTGTTATTAATTCCTCTGTTATGTTTACACTAAATAAAGTGGCTAGCTTTGGGAAAGAACCTTGGCTAAGCCTGAGAAACTCGGACTGGGAAAACTCTCAAAAGAGGTTTTTCTGGGGCTATGGCCACACCCTAGGAAGCTTATTTAGATCCTTGAAAACCCTTTCAGTGAAGAAATTTTTCTTCAGATCCTATCTAAATCTTCCCTGGAATACCCTGGGGCCATTTGCTCTTACCCTATTGCTTGTTATGTGGGAGGAGACACTTACCACCTTGATATTAGCACTCAACTCAAGCTGCTGTCAGGATTTACCAGATCTGGCTCTTGTTTGTCCTAAAGGTTCCCTATGCATCTGTTTTTATATCCTTTTCTGGAGAATTGAAGTCTGAACCTCATTATGGAGGAGACTGACACATTACAAGCACCAACCAGATATCACTCTATGGGCCTGCCTGCAGGGATGACATATCCTGTCTGGAAGTTTGGAAAATCTTCTGGAAAGTAGCAGGGTGCATCTGAATAATTTCTGGCTGCAATTGGAAAGGAACCTTAATTCCCTGCTTTTGGAAATACTACTTAGATTTTGTTTTTGTTTTTGTTTTTTTTTTTTGTTTTTTTNGCCACATTTGTTTGTTTTGTTTTGTTTTGTTTTGTTTTTGGTTTTGGTTTGGTTTGGTTTTGGGTTTTTTTTGTTTTGTTTTGTTTTTCCCCAAAGTAAGGGAGAGCTCAAAGGTTCAAGTCCTGAGTCCCTCATCAAAGCTGGTGGGAAGTTCTCAGTCACCACTATATTTTATACCTGCTCTGAGTGGCTTTCTGTCATCACACACAGATTTTGTGGATTATGTTTCTGAGGAATTTAACTTCTCTATCAAATTGATCGGGAATGAATGTGCATATCTGTAAAGCTGTGAATTATCCTGCTGGGCTGCATTTAATTCTGACACACTATGAAACCACTTAAACTACATCAGCTCACGATGAACCAAAATAGAAGCAGAATTCATTCAGGTCAACAATGTCACATTGTTATATATCAGTGCCATATTAAAACTGAGATATAAATTTGCAGTATTAGATATGCTCGAGATATGTGGATGGAAGTACAAGCAAAATTCTCCAGGATGGTAAAGGATTTCCTGTCTTGAAATACAACTCAAATGGAAACTGTGCTGTGGTAAAAGCTTTTGAAAGACTGGAATTGTCATGTAGCATGCAGGGAGATAGCACTGACACAAGGGAGCATTGCATTTCAGTGAAGGAAAAAACACAAGTGGAAAGATATAGAATTCCAAAACGCTAAAAATCAAAGTTGTAAAAGACATGTCAAGTTGATATAACACAAACAAATCCTGAAATGAGGTAAAATGACGTTTAATTCAATATTCAGAATGAGAATATGGTGAAATAACTCATTCACCATGTTTTCATAATAAAAGAATGTCCAGTGATGGTGTTTTTATGACCTTTTTTCTTTTCTGTTAATCAGGACTTGTTGTAGTTAAATTTGAAAGGTTGTTTTTCCACACCCCTTCTGACAACAGAGTCAGGCTAACCTGCTAATTCCTAGGTTAGCACTGCCAGCTTTTAAATTTGCACCCTAGTGGGCAGATGCTGTATTTGAGATTATGATTAAGAGATCATGTATTGACATTTCAAGCAACTCAGGAAGTGGAAACTAAAACTTTTGAAGTTACCTCTACTCCATTTTTCCTTCTAACATGCAAGTTCTCCTGAGTGGTTTTCATTTGCTCTTTTATCAGGTCATTTAGTTTCTTATTTTAGCCATTATTCATTAAATATTAAATTTAAAGCATTTGATCAGGGTGCTCAGAGCTAGCAATGAGTCAGATCTAAACATTATATCTTACTGATTTGCTCTGTCATTGTAATTTCTCTAACTGCTAAATGAATTATAGGAGATCACTGTAATGTAGAAAAGACCTTCTCAAACTTACCCATGAAACAGTGATGTAAATCAGTGGGAAAGATATAGCAACAACAATTTTTTTTATCTCCATTCTAAGTCAGTAGAATAAAATGCACCTTAATTCAAATAATGTACACTGGAATAAGCTATTTTTGACATAGTTCAGAATACCTAAGACACAAAATACTGTGTTCTAGATTGATTATCTTTTCATATATTTTCCATCATTTTAGGATACAAGAAGAAGCAATGAAAATCTCTATCAAATTTGAAGAAAACATTATGAAACCATCTCTTTAAGATGGTGAACTCCCCTTTTAGGATCCAAACTGCTGCTGGATACTAAAATTGAGAAATTCAGTTTTCTTGTATCAGATTTTACTATAGCTACTATCTGACTATAAGCAAGAATTTGCTGTCTTACCATCTTCCTTGAATCCACTTGAAGGTGACCTTTTGTCTCCAGCTTTCACAATGTAAGGGAGGTAAATGAGTTGCAATACATAATTTCTGTGCAGCTTCAGGAAATGCCAAGGGGTCCCTTTGCAACCAGGACTTCTGATAGACTGGACTGACCAGGGATGCTGAACTGGGACAAAAGGTTTTTGCTGCCCCAACATACGGCAGAGAGAGAAGGAAGTTTGGAGCTGGACTAGACATAGGAAAACAGACTTTTAGACATCAGGCAACTTAAAATAAACCATAAAAATATAATCACATTGTGCCTCTCCTAAGAGTGAGTGCCATAAGATATTCACTGAAAAATGTGCTGCAATGAACCACAGCTGTATGAGCTATAAACTTTTTTGCCATTTGCATATATTTTCTAAATTATCCACATTTGCTTCTTCTCTCCATATTCTTTCCCTGCATGTCTCAGCTTGAATTATTAAGACTTATTTGAGTCACAGTCAAATTCACCACTAACATAATTCAAACTGCTTTTACTGGTCTTATCCAAGAGCAAATGATCAAAACCCAATGCCTATATTTAAATTAAAGACATTAATGTATTTTGAAGATTCCATACATACAAAGAGGCATGTTACATGAGCTCTGCCTGTCTTTGCACAATGCAAGAAGTCCAAGAAGTTATTAGAAAGCTTTCTAGTCTCCAGGTTTTTCACAGGGATGAGTATAACAGAACATTTTCTCTCTCACTGTCGTCCAGCTAGGCTAAAATGGTCACAGATTTCCACATTAAGGGCATAGTTAAAAATCATAGGCATACTCCAGTGTTGCTTTCCAAATATAGATTCCGTAGTACTTTTTTATTTGAGGTTGCATTGTGTTATTTACTTCTGTTTTCCCTATGTTAAATGGTTTATTCCTCTGCTAATACCCCCCCTGTTGGTTGCAGTTGTGGTTGCCCCAATCCCCGCCTTGTCCCTCTCAGTCAGCCCTAATCCCCTCCCCTTTTTCCAGACTGTTCCCCATCCATCACCCTAATCCACTCCCCAACAGTTATCAATCCCTCCTGACCCCTCCCAAACGTCCAGGATGCTCCTTGTCAGTTATTCCCTTCTCAGTTAACCATTTGTCATTGCTGTGTATTCCCCGCCTATGTTTTCCCCCATTGGTTGTTGAAGTATCATGTCCAGCCTTATGTTACGCCCCTGAGTTGTTGTGATTGGTTAATGGAATGTGCCCACCCATGGGGAGGTCCCCTCCCACCCCTCCATTTTCTTTGTCTTTTCGTGGTATTCTCACGTTACCTGTAGTTGTCTCCTGTTCCTGACCCTCAATAAACCTTTCCCTGGATCCACGAAAGGACTCCCTCTCATCCTTTACTTCTCCCCGGACGTGCTGCCAGCTGAGAGGGTTCACAGCCCTAGCCGCATTCCTGGTTCCCAGGGATCCGGGAAGTGGCCCACTCTTGATGCCAGTCTTGCCCCGGGAGCTAGCCAGGTGGGCTGAGTGCAAGTGGGACAAGCGAGCTGCGTCAATTTGACTTTACTCTTTCCATTGGTTGATCTGAATTCTAGTAAGAAAGTGAAGTTGTGCGTTTTAAACAAAAATCATTTTAGTAGTGGTGATTTAAGGCAGGCTGTTGAGGCTATTTCTAATGAAATAAAAAGCTGGTAAAACCATTAGATTCTAGATTAGCTCACTTGGCCAGAGCATGGTGCTGATAACACTAGTGTTGTGGGTCTGGTCCCTGTACAGCCTGTTCACTTAGGAGCTGGACTTTGATGATCATTGTGGGTACTTTTCAACTCAGAATAGTCTGTGAATCTGATACATTTGGACTACTTGCTGTGCAGGGAAATAACTGTGGTCCAGTTTTAGTTTATTTAATACTCTTACCTTTGGAGTTGTTCAATAGGTTCATGGTTCAGCAGTTGTTTCAAAAAAAGACTGTCCATCAATTAAATTTCCTGCAGCAAGCTGCAGCAAATCAGTCCCTGCACTAACTAGATATTCTACCACAGTTTTAATGGATAATAAATGGTGAGACTGTTTTTTATTAATAAAACAAGAGAGGTCTACATCTGATTATTGGCTCCAATTTATGAGCATATGACACTATCAAAATGTACAGGAAATAATTTTAATTGTCTAATATTACTGTAATTATTGTTATTCATCACCTATCAAATGAAAAATACTTTCTGGATTTGTCTGCAAAAGTATCTGCTGCTAGACTTCTACTGCACTATTAAGCGAAAACTCAGAGGAAGGACCCTCAGTGACAATGTATGGAATGAAAGAAAAAGGTTTTTATGTATCCCAGTATGGAACAAAACAAGGAAATCATTTTAACAGCTTGAGAGCTAAACAAATTGCTCCTTATTGCATTTCCTTTGCAAGATACTTCTAACTTGTCTGTGCATCTGAGTTCCTCCAGAGAAATGATATCCCTTAAAGTCAGTAGACTAACAAACCCTGGGACTAATAGAGCTGGAGGTTTTCAGAATTCTAGCTTGTTTGATTGATTTTTTAACTGGCTTACACTAAAACGTTTTTTAATATATGCCATGCAGCTTTTACCTGGTCCAACACAACAATTTGATAGCGAAGTGTGAGCAGTAGGAATTAGCAGACTAGCATTGAAAGCTGTTCCTTTTCTGTCGTGTTAAACTATCTTAATCACCGAGTTTTATCTTCTTTTCAAATTCTCTTCCTCATCCTACTGGGGTCGAGTGAGCTGTGTGCCTGCCCAGTTAAACTAAAACAGTCTTTCATCTTTTCTCACAGCTGAGTTTACTGTCATGATTATTTGCTGAAGGAGTGCATTTTAAGTTGATACTGCAAGATATGAAAGGCAGACAATTTCTATGTATCTAATCATTGCTATTAATACCACAAATCCCCAATTCTTAGAGACAGTCATATAACTAGAAAACACCCTGTTTCTGTGCATCCATTCAAAACTTTTTGTATTTAAAAAACCCCTAATTTTAGAAAACACCGCTCAAAGAATAATTTCCACAAATAATTCTAGGGAATATTTTTAGTGTAATAAGTATGTTTGCTGAGATAGGAATTGTGGAGGGAGATTTATTTTTACATAGAAATGTAAAAAAAAATTATTTCTTAACTATGAAATATGATTATTTGATTCTTGGCTTTCCATACTAACATGCAATAATTTTCTGCCTCAAGCAAGTAGTAGTAAGCAGCAACTCATGTCAGAAGACACATTGGCTGAATTGCTGATGCAGAGAATTTAAACTCTATATACAAGAGGGCATACTAAAGGTAATAACCAAAGCTGCTATATACACCTTTGATTGTGAAAAGAAAGTAAATACCTATTTACTTCATGTTTTAGGATTTTTAACAGTAAAGATTTTTGGCTTCTCTCAGCCTGATTCATTGAAGGAGAAAAAGCAAAAAAGGAGAAACCAAGTGAAATAGAGTTCTTTGCTACCAGTAAGCATTTGTTTTCTTAAAAGCAGATTCTTGTTTCTGCCTGATCAAAACTGTGCGAGCTATAGTCAAAGAGATCCAATCGTGAATCATCTCCTTAAAATGGTGGCTTATCAAGCTTCAAAACAGAGTATAAAGCAATATAAAACAGATACAGGCAGCCAAGCTGGCATTATGAAGAACCAGTTCAATTCTACAGAATTTATTAGATCAGGCACAATTCTCAAGGTAAGAATCAAAGCTAAAGCCAAATAGCTATATTACCATGACCTTGATCCTATGCTAATAAACCCTGTCAGACTTGATTTGGCACCAGAGAAAAACAGCTCAGATATCTTGGCACAATCAGCTCTGCAAATACTCATTTGTTCAGGCAGACCATCACATGGTCACTGAGGTTTTCATCTATCCAGTATTGTAGTACTCTGTCAGATCTCATAACTTCCTCAAGAACCAAATGCATTGGGGAGTGGATTGCAAAATTCTCAGCCTGGCTCCATGGCACTAGATCAGATCCACCCCCCCGGAACACATCAGGCCCATATGGTTTGGGATGAAGGGGAACAAATGGCACATATACAAGCATCAATTTTCTTATAAGCAAATTTTTACCAAAAAAGGCAAAACTCAAAGGCATGAAAGCCATCTTTTAGTCACCTTTTGTTGCAAAAAAAATACAGTATTGAATTTCTATGCGGCTCTCCTTAATAGAGGGTCTGGAATTATACATGGGTATCAAAACATAAAAACATAAAAGTTGAAAGGAGAGAAACATTTAATACATAGTCCTAACAAGGATGGTAGAAGAGATGCCAGTCATATATGCTATATTCCCTGTGTTTATTTGGGATATAGAGGAGCCTCTTTGCAACAAGTCTGCATTTGAGCTCCAGCTAAATAAACACATACCTGACAGGCCACCTGACTGGAACACCATGGCTGGAGCAGAGAAGAACTGTCAGGAGGAAGGAGCAGCAGACAGCTGTTATAAACTGGCTGCCACTCCCCATTCTTTCTCCCTTATACTGTCAGGGGCTAGAAGGGAGGGTGATAGAGAAAATAGGAGTTTTATAACTTGAGACTGATTAAAAGGGGCATGGGTGGATGTAAGGTGTTTTCATTTTTTCTGAGTCATTTATGCCTGTGAGAGTAATTGGCAAATTATTTCCTTGCCTTTATCTCAATCCATGATCTTTTTCATCTTATTTTCCTCCTCTGTCTTGTTGAGGAGGGGAAATCAGAGAGCAGCTGGGTGGATGTCAGGCAGCTGGCCAAGGTTCACCCACCTCAAGAATATTCATTACTATTTTAGTAATCTCAGGGAAATAATATAGATGTATCAATGTAGGGTACGGCACAAAAGACACAGGAAGAGTGTTTAAGCTCAGAGTACTGCTGAAAGGAAAGACTATATTTATGTTGTCCATTAATTTATTTTGGAAATTAAACAATATGTATCACTGCCAGAAGAGATATGTCAGAATCTTTCCACAGGGAATTATGCGTACAAAAGAAAAAAGGGGATTAAGTTCATGCTGGATCTTGCTGAGACCCATGAATTGCATATGATAATTCAGACATTTCTGTGCTCCTTCTGCTCTTCATTGCTTAGTAAATTTGTCTTTCTGATTGCAATTTCTTTACTGCAACATCACTTACTGCAACACCACCTTGATTTCTATGTATTGGTTGATTTTATGTTAAGGTAGAAGACTGTCAATTCTCCACTGAAACACTACTCAGTGAGATTCTGATATACTTAATAATAAAAGCAGTGTAGGGAATGACACAGTCAATTGCAGAGCTAACTTATGCACTTTTGATTTCCTTGGATGCAAATCATGGTTTCAGGCAGTTAGCCAACACCACAATGGGCCATATTTTCTGCTGGGATATTTTCTTTACTTCTTAATAGTATATTTATGTTATAGATAACATAATATTGTGCATAAAGATTAATTTCATAATAGTGTGACACTTCGCTTAAAAATTTTAATGACTCTTGCATATTAATTTTTCATTTCCGTTTAAAATTTCACTATTTCTTGTCAGTTCGTGCATGTACAATAAAAAAATTGTTACTAGTTTCAGTTTTTACACTGTCAGATAGAGAAATTTCCAGTTTCTCATGATATTTTCTTTCTTTCCTGGTGGAAAAAATGTTTATAGTTTACAAAATTCTTGAAATCCTTTTTCCTCTTCTGTCTTTCTCCTTTGCTGTTTGATGTGTTCTGATATTTGGAGGAGAAAAAAAAGCGCTACAGTTGCATTTTGGACTGTATGTAAAAAATCACTATTCCCTTTTAAATGTGTTCCCCTGAGATGTTGTTTACATGTCTCAGTTCCTTATGGTGTTTCAAATACAGCTTTAAAGTTAGAAGTTGCTTAGAGATACAGGGTTTTGACAATAAAGTTTAATTATTTCACAGAAAATCACTAGTGAACTAATTCTTCACATCCATTGGAAGAATTCTCAGTTGAGTCTATAGGAGTTTCACCTGCAAAAAGAAGTGCATATTTCCTCTTCAGATACAAAACAGAAATGCCACAAAACTGTTAGAGATGTTACTGTAAAATTTATGCTACAATACACATGACTTTAGATTTCTAGAAGTTCCTAGGAAGATCTGTACCAAAATGGTTTGGAAGAAATGGAACCATTTTGTCTTTACATTGCCTTAAATCTTGTAATAATGTATGGACTGAAAGGAAATCCTACAGTAGAAATTTGACCATGCCATGAACACCCTCTGACACATGCAGTTACCTCGACAATGCAGCAGTTTTCTGGGAAACTCTTTGGCACAAACCATGCTGGGGACTAAAACTGTGCTAAAATTTAAACAGTCTCTATAATAACAGGTTGTTACAAGCTCATATTCTGAATAATTTTATTTACTTGTATAGACATTACCCATGAAACAGCGTAAGTCATCCAGTTCCATCTCTCTCAGTCACAGATAACTTTGTCATTAATACTTATACAAGAAGGATTCATATACCTTCCAAAATGGCTCCTCCACACTCCAAAATACTGCAAGACACAGAAATACACCTCAGGTACCTCACAAAACTTTTCTAAAGTTCTGAAGAGAACATGTATGATTCATGCCACTAAAGAAGTAATTTCAAGCAGGTTGTGAGTGTAAGAGCATAAAAGTGTTGGTTCTTTTCCATTAGACATATGGAGGTAGATCCTATGATGACAGTAAGCACAGATGTCTCTCTGGCAGACATCTGAAGCTTCATTAGATAAATGTCACACTGAACCTTTAATACCATGAACCTAACTTTTGTCTCTTCTTTAATGGAGCTCACCTCTCTTACACCATATAGTCTCCGCTGTACAGTTTATAAGCACCAATTTGAATTCTGATGTAATATTCTGAAAGCTGAAGTTCCACAAGAAAACATTTTACTGTCAAAATTATAAATTTCAAGACTGTGTCTAATATGATTCTTGTTACCATATCAGTTTTTATTCCAACTTAGGTTATATTTGGATAAACAAAATGAGCTGTCTGAAGACAAAAAAAGAGAAAACCGTTTCCTCTATGCATTAGACCCTAGTTAATAGAATTTTTGGGAAACTCAAGAAAAGTCCTTAAGTGTTCAGCTATTTCAGTCAATAATATTCCATTCAAAATACACTTTCTAAAGCTCAGCTTGTCTCCCTGAAACTCAGCACATTATAAAAAGGACAAAGAGCAGTTTATTTGCAGGAACCAAGACTTCTCCTTTATATTTATGCAGCCCGTGGTGCAGACCATGGTGTGACAGGCTGTGCCCCTGCAGCCCATGGACATCCATGGTGGAGCAGAGATCCACCTGCAGCCCCTGGAGGACCCCCTGGCACAGAAGGTTGTTGCACCCAAGAGAGTCTGTGACCCTGTGAGAAGATCATGCTTGGAGCACTCTGTTCTTGAAGGATGGCACCCTGTAGAAAGAACTCAAGTAAGAGATCCATGCTGGGGCAGTTTGTGAAACTGCAGCCTGTGGGATGAACCCATGTTGGACAAGTTCATGGAGCACTGCTTCTTGTGGGAGGCACCATAGTGGAGTAGGGGAAGACTGTGAGGAGTTCTCTCCCTGAGTGAGAAAGAGCATCAGAGAGAATGTATGATGAACTGACTGTAGCCTCCATTCCCCATCCTTTTTTATCACTTGGGGGAAGAAGGTAGAGAAAGGAGGGAGTGAAGTTGAATCTGGGAAGAACAGAAGATTGGGGGAAAGGTGGTGTAAGCTAGGGCTTTATTTCTTATTACCCTACTCTGATTTGATTGGAAATGAATTAAATTAATTTTCCCCAAGTCAAGCCTGTTTTGCCTGTGATGATAACTGGTGGGTGATGTCTCCCTGTCCTTATCTTGACCCACAAGCCATTTGTCCTAATTTTCTCTCTCTGTCCAGTTGAGAAGGAGGAACAACAGAGAGGCTTTGGTGAGCACCTGGCATCCAGCCAGGGTTAACCCACCACACAAGTATATATTGTCATGCAATTGTTTTGCTGCAATACTTTTTTGAACATAAATATTTACTATATTTAATCAAATACAAAATGGCATAGGAACTAAGCTATGCAACTTGTCTACTTTTAGGATTTTTTTAGATACTATCATTTTCAAGGAAAAATGCAATATTTTTTCCTACTTAAAGTATACATTTTTTTTCTGTAATTCCCTTTAGCAGGATTAGAAACTTCCTAAAAGACAATGGTCTGCATTTAAGTGTTCCATGAGAAAAGGAGAAATATTAACTTTATGTCTTTGACTAGGTCTGTTCTTCTCCCTCTATACAGTCAGTTTAGTAAACCACTTTGGATGCAAGCTAAAATGAACAGGCTGTAACTGCATAATGAGGACCCTTACCAATCTTACTGAAGTGATTCCAGTACTAGGGCTTATACAGAAACAATATATTTATTTTTCAATTCTCAAAAGGAGCTCTTTGTTCTTGAAACTATAAATTACCTGAAGAATAAACGAAACTTTGCTAAGTATCTAGAAGAGATCTCTTTAAATGTTAATGTGATGCCCAAAAATATCGTGGGCATTTTGTATTTTACATTTAATATTCTAGTATTCGATACTGTCCACTGAGGTAAACAGAAAGTAGAATACATGCAATATATAATTCTACTTTAACCATTTTCTGGTTAAAAAAAAAAANCAAGGAAGATAGGGGAAAATTTATTGTGTTCATAAAAGTTAAGGCATGAACCTGTTTTGAGTTTTTCCGTGAGGAAACTTTATTGATGACATTTCACTGAGTATGATACAGCAGCACCTCTACCTTCTTTCTTTTCGGGATTATCAGTCACTCTCAATATGAATATCAGCTGTATGGCTTCACAAGAAACTAGCTGGAGTTTCAAACCAGAAGACATTATACACTGTTCAATCGAAGTAATTTTTTTTTCCTGACAAAATGAAGCACTAGCTTTTATAGGAGTTTTCCAGATCTCTTTCTCAAAGAAATATTGTTTTGTACTCCACTAATATCAAGACATTATAATACATATATCTAATTCTCTCAATAATTCCATCACATAAAGCATTTATCAACTTCAGAATTTGAACCTGTATGCAGCACATTTCCCAGAATTATATTGTTCTCTGGTCCACTTTGTGGTTTCTTGAAATTCTGTTTTCTTATGAAGGAGTAAAGCACAGTCTGCAGTGGAATTTAAAAAAATAATTGTGAAAGTAGAATTTAAAAAAAGGTGAATTACAGTACAGTAACTCTCTAATAATCGCCTGACAGTACCAAATTAATGGGAAAATAATGGCTGCAGTGACATTTGTAGGTATATTTATAAAATTATATTACACAAATCCTTTTTTCAGACAAGACATTTTATATCTGTCTGGTGGGATTTTTTTTTTCAATTTGAAGAACAAGTGTGAAATATAAAAAAATGGTCTCTTATGCTTGACATTTTAACCCACTCAACTTTCATAGTAACTTTTATTTCTTCTGCTCTGATTTACTTTTCCAGTTTTATTAAAGCAGCTTTCAAATCATCCCTTTGCAAGAAGCCTGTGAGTTTCAATTTATGTCCCAGGAGTAGCTTGGGGTATGCAAGGTAGCTTTCACTTGGCAGTCAGATGAACAGAATTTCCAGTTTCTCCTTCTTCAGATTTCTCTTGCACTGGATTAAATATCATAAATAATCCAAAGATTATGTTTATTTGTGTACACACACAATGTGAAATAAGGAAAACTGGAACATGTCGATATTAAGAATCCCACTAGGAAAACATTCTCCTCGTGCCCTTTGTAGCACTCCAAGATGAGAAGAAGATGCCTGTCTCTTCCCCGTGACAATGCAGGGAGTTTATGACAACTTCTGTCTCATCGCAGGCACAGTAGGTCTAAACCTAAGTGAGGCTAAGCTAGATGAGCGTGTACAAGACATTCTCCTCTATCTGTCCCTGTTCTTCCCTCAACAGTGGTCTCTTGTCTGAGGTAATTAGTCCTCTGAAAGTGGAACTATACATAAAAGAACAGGACCTTCAGACACTTCTAGGCACTTTTGTGTTGTAAAATATTACTCAAAACGTTAGAGGTTTCTATGGAAGAAACAATGATGAAAGAAAGAACTATCAAGGGACCTAGGTGTAGAAAGTCTGTTGGGATGATGTTTGATTACTGGCAGTTTCTGTAAAGTTCATTCTAAAATAATCTAATGTTTTAATTTTCTTACTGAATCATAATTTTATGGTCTCCCATAACAGCTACAGCAATTATAATAACAGTTACTATAGCTAATCATAATTTAAACCCTAAGTCTTCAGGCAATTTTTTCTGGGCCTGTTTCTGATATCCTATCAATGGCAAATGAACATCCTTAAACCTTTACATTCCAGTCACACACTGTTAGTATCAACTTAAATCTCATTTTGTAAGGTCTTTCAAGTATCAGAGGCATCCTTCAGAAGCGCTTTTAAATTCTCTCACTTCCATTCAAATTATGCTTTCCTTTCACTTTTAAATTCTTCCCTATCAACTGTAAAGTTTATATAACTCATGTCACTTGGCAGGAGAGAAAAAAGACTGATATGTATTAAGAGGAAATACGTGATGATGTAGATTTGAAAAATGTTGTTACTATGCATGCAGTTTACATTCGCAATTGAGTTTTTCTGAGGAATTGGTTTTGATAAGTTGTGGGTTTGGATTTTGACTTTTCATTTAGACATAGAATACATTTTTATTCATGCAGAGATTTGTTTATTCGGTTAGAAAGAAGTGAATTAATTTTCTCTGGATATTTTATGGGTTTGCCTCTTATGTTATAGAGTTCATTTTAAAGTCTGGATTAGCATTCTACCTAGACAAGATCTGAAAATTGTTCCAGCTTTATTGACACAGGAAAAGAAATAAAAAAGTTGGAACATCATCATTCAAAACATAGATGACATCTCAGTAGTACAAGTATTGCAGTATTGGCAAACAAAGGTTAAGAGATGGTTTGTTGTAAAAATTGCCTGTAGAATAAACAGATATTTTCCCAGGATTGATGCCGATATTGTAAATGTTGCTAGGAAACAAATGATAAAAGTAATTATTTGTATTTTTCAGTATTAGAAAAGTCCTCTGGAAAAATTAGCTGATCCTGATCTTTTGAGTAATCAATCCCATTTAAAACAAAGAGTTCCACTATGACAAAAGTAGAAGTAAGGACAGGATTAGTGAGAACACCTATTTTGAGGAATAAGGCTTATAGTTCATCTGTTAGAATACACACCACAGCTGTCATGATCCAAATCTGTGCCGCAACAAACCCAGGGAATATATAATTTCCTCTTTCTCCAGACTGAAGCACTGACTTCAACTGCAGCAAAATCCATATCCATATATGAGAGTCAGAAAGGGCTGCAAGAATTCGCCAGTCTTGCTGCTTGACTCGGCTCTTTGACATACAGTAAGCCATGCTGTAAATCACATAGCGGAGGCTACCTGGAGATTAAAACTTTATTCTGCCAGGACAAAAAGTACTAGAAGATACCTCTAATGGGACACTAGAATTTTGCCTGCTCCCTTAGAGCAGAATCAGGTTACATGTGAAATACAATCTTCATAATTTCTTAGGCGGTACAACTTGCAAGTGTAGCACAATATATTTATAGCCTGAATCCAGAAATATCAGTAGCTCGGAGATTATTTGTAAACACACACACACAAAAAATTCACTGATCTAGTTTCATGATACTTTGCCCTGAAGTGGGCCTGTTTCTCATATTTCTTTCATCTGTAATTTTCTTTAGATTAGCTATTTGTAATTTTGTATTTCAAAGCTTCAATTTAAAGTTTTGCTATGTCTCCATTATTAATTTAATACTGAGTTAATTATAAAGATAATGTAAAAGGGCTCTTTAATTTCCGAAGAGGATTTTCTGCTTATTAACTATATATGAAATAAGACTGATGAAATGTAGATTATTTGAAAAAATACTGTGAGCTATGCAGCTCACAGTAAAGTGGAATGTGGAAATACAAGCCTAATTAAACTTGAAGAAAACACTCAAAATTAACTGGAATTAGTAATGAGTCTTATTGTAATGGAACTGCTTGCCTGTCATATGAGTGAATGTACACATTTTTTTAAAATCTGATTGATTTGATGAATGAATTTTATTGATGGAATTTTGTGAGATGTCTGAGAAGCTGAAAGCAGTTTCTTGGAAAACTAGAGCTTCCTTCAACAGTTGACACTACTAAGTACGAACAGCAATTACCTGTCTCAAACTACATTACTCCTAGAGAGGTTTCCATGTGTAATTCCGTGGGTGAATCTTAATGTTTTATCAATATCATATGTGTTTTTGTAGTGTGTTGATGTTGGCTGGAGGCCACGCACTCACCAAAGACTCTCTATCACTTTCCTCCACAGCTGGACAGGGGAACAAAGGGTTCATGAGTTAAGGACCATGAGAAATCACTCACCAAGTATTGGTAAAAGAGGCTAGAATTAGAATTAGACATAATTTAATTTATTACTAACAAAATCAAAGCACAATAATGAGAATTAAAATAAGACCTTAAAAAAAAATTCCTCCCACCTCTCCCTCCATCCCAGCTCTACCTGCTTTCCGAGTGGTGCAGGGAAACAGGGAATGGGGGTTATGGTCAGTTCATCACATGTTTCTCCCTCCGCTCAGGGAGAGGAATTGCTGCCCTGCTTCACTTTGGGGTCCCCCCCATGGGAGACAGCTGAACTTTTCCAAGATGAGTCCATACCACAGGAAGCAGTTCTCCATGAACTGCTCCAATGTGGATCCCTTTGCATGCAGTGTAGTCCTTCAGGCACATCCTGCTCCAGTGTGTCCTCTATGGAGTCTCAAGTTCTACCAGGAAACCTGCTCCAGCAGCATAGCTGCTCTCCCTCCCCATGGGTCTGCAGGTATCTGCCAGGACCCTGTTGCAGCACAGGCCTCCCATGGCATCACAGCCTCCTCTCAGGCATCCACCTGCTCCAGCATGGCGCTTCTCCAGGGGCTGTACAGGGATCTCTGCATCCCCATGCCATGGTCTGCACCATGGTCTGCAGAGAAATCTCAGTTCCAGCACCTGGGGCAGCTCCTTCCCCTCCTTCTGCACCAACCTTGGTGTCTGGAGAGCTGTTCCTCTCACATATTATTACCCTACTTTTCCCTTGCCACCATTACATCTGCGCAGTATCTTTATTTTTCCTTCTTAAATATGTTGTCATGGAGGTGTTACCACTATTTGTTATTGCCCCAGCTTTGACCAGCATCACATTTGTCTTTGGAGCTGCCAGGAATCGGCTCTGCTGGAGGAAGCAGCTTCTCACAGAAGCCACCCCTGTAGGCCCACCATTCCCAAAGCCTCATCATGCAAACTAAATACAGTTTTCAAGCCTCTGATAAGGAAATCCCAGAAGTTAAACTTAGTAGGGTTCTAGAAAGTGTGCGCTTATGGGAATTTTTTTTCCAAGAGATTTAATATCTAAATTTTATTTGGAATAATATTTGAAAACAGTGGCTTCTAGCAATTTCAGTCAATAATTCACAATTCAATAATAAACACACACACACACCCCCCCCCCTTCCTAATGAGTCGTTAATGACAGAAGTATCATGCCTGCTGCCTATGTATCATTTGAGAGTTCATTTGATGTTCCATCTTTGAAGAAACATCTAATTATGGATTCAGATGTTCTGCACTATGGCCCAGGATTTCAGCTCATGATCAGTGCTGTATTTTTTAACTGTGAAGAAGAGTGACAACATATTGTTCAGTTCTCAATTTGTATGTATTTAAGATTAGCAGAGGACAAAAATTAATTCTGTCATTTTCATAGGATCTAATTTGTTTGGATAGAAGGCAGTTTTAAGACTCTCAAAATATATTTGCTTCATGTTAAGAACAAATTTTCTTTCCTCTCTTCTCTTGCTCCTAAAGCGATTAAATGCAGATTTGAAAAGATGGAATTATACACGTCTATGGGAGTGAACCAAGCAGAGTCAGATCTTGAGATAATTCTGATATTTAGTCTGTGACAGAGAACATTATTTGTACAAGGAGGCCTAATAAATTCAGAGGGATGACTTATGATATATAGACCTATTCATCACACTGTATCATCTTTAAAATAAAATGGAAAGAAATTTTCTGTTCAGCTACCAGTTATCACAGAACTGGCATTTCGTGTTTGCTATCAGAGCCAGCTTGACAAAAGCACTGTACATTTTACATGATTCAGAAATATACTTTTTTTTCCTTTCCTCCACTCCCTCTCTTAATTCATAAGCATTGCTAGTTTTGCTTGCTTTCAGAGTTGCTTGTTATTTAGCAACGAGCAAAATCTTAAAAATTAACATCCAGGAACATTAATTTAAAAAATTTTTTTTTGTTATTTTTTCAGTGACATTTCACTTTGTCTCAATAAATTGCTAGGATTTCAAAAACTGTTCAAGTTGTTGCTGCTGAAATAAAGTTTACAAATAATTTTTGTGTTATTGTTTTCTTGCTATTTTTTCTTTTCAAATTGCACATCACCTTGTGCATTTTTTTCCAGGGGAAATCCAGGACTTTTATTTATTTAGGCTAGAAATCACTATTCTTTTCTAACAGAACCACACTTCACAAAGTAAACAGTGACTTCTATACAGTGGTGATTTTTTAAATCCCTGTTTTGATTTGATAAAAACATAATGCAAATTCTTAGTTGCTATAAGAAAAAGAGTTTTATCATTAGAAATTATCTAAGTAGTGTAGTACAAGTTATCACCACATGCCTCTGTTGTACAAGTACAAATTATCACAATAGTCATTCTTACCTGTTGTGAGAAAATTGGTTGATTATTAAGAATACTATAAGTGGTGTAGTACAAGTTAGTTATGGTTACAACCCCAATTAAATTTATGTCAGAACTGAGTAAATTAATATCTATTTTTACTGTACATTTGTGTGAGATGCAGAATTTGGTAACGTTAACCATTGCCCTGGAGTAACTTAGGAAGTTTGCAAACTTTGGTATATTACAGCAGATGCAGAAATGACTGTTGTACTTTTATTCTTCCATTAAAAACTTTTCACTTGCATTTTCAAGGACATTCTTCAGGTCTTACCTGTACTTACATACTTTTTTAAATTCCAAAATATAGATTTCAGACAAGCTAAAGAAGGGTAAGGAAAAGGGGGAAAAGCCACTAAACAACAAAACAATAACATAAATGCTCTAAAAGATATAGTATTGATGTTATTAAAAACGGGAAATTCTAGAACGCTTTTTTCCCCCTTTTTCTAAGAGCTATGAATAAATAATGCAATTTATCAGCGAAGTGACCCTCATTGACAAAGTTTCCTAATGTTCTTAGTAAAAATTCTTTGTACAGTGGAGGTGCATTCAGTAAAAATACAAGCCGTTTGGGATTATTTGCTGGCACAAAGAGATCTAGGAAGATCTCTCTGTGCAATTCATATCTGAGTTCTCATCAACCTGAACAAGGGGAAATCTTCCATTTTATGCACACCTTTGTAATATACAAGCAGTGAGGCTCTGCAACCTACTTAAAACTTAATGTTTTACAATTAATTTCTCTTTGGAGGAGATGCGGTGATCCCACGTGGCTGGAGACGCCCTGCGGTGAATGGTGTCTGTGTCCCAGATGGGAAGGGCAGAGGGGAGACACTGCTCACGGATCCCGGTGCTCCAAAAGGATGTGCTGAAGTCGGCAGGAGATGCAGGAGAGGGAGAGAGCGTCCGAGCAGGGAGGTTGCGGGGTCCCACAGCCAAGGGAGGCAGCTCCCCAGCGTCGGGATGGCAGAGCAGAGTTTCTAGTGACCATCCTTCTCCGAGCCTGACGAGCGAGAGAGCACAGCTGCCCCCCTGATCTCGTGGTGTTCCTCCTCTTTTCCCCCCCTGCTCCCATCACCAGCCAGGGTGTAGCCCGCAAACCTCTCAACATTACAATGGGGAAAATACCACTGAGAGACCCAACCCCCAAAAGGAGGAATATCATTTCATTCTTCCATTACTTAAAAGGAAGTTACAGTTAAGACAGAACCCAATTTTTTCTTGGATGGGTACAACAAAAGATCAAGGGCCAGTGACCAAAATCATGAGTGAGACAAATTCTCCATGGGTATATTATTCACTGTGAAAGAGGTCAAGCACTGGAAAAGGCTGCACAAAGACGTGGAGGAATCTCTCTCAATAGAGATTTCCAAATTCAACTTGTCAAGACCCTGGGCTGCCCTCTTTTGAGCAGGATGTTGAATCAACCTGAGTCATCTGCTGTCTTGAAGTTTCCTCCTTACAGTAAAAATGAAAATAACGGATGAGTCTTTTCACCAAATGCACATACCAAAAATATTTTATGCTATACTTCTCCCACTCCCTTATATTTTTATATATTTCAAAGCTGAATCTCCTAACCTGCTTCTAATGATGAGTTAATCTCCTGCATTCATAAATCTTGGTCAGGCAGCAAATGACAATTTTCAGTATGCCCTCCTCCAGTCCAATTACCCTCCCTGAGTTACAGAATTGCCACTGAAGAGCCAGGAGAAAACCAGAAGAGTATCCTTAATCAAAAAGATAACTTTCTCAAAAGAAAAATGTGCAAATTGATTTCTGAATCTCCTCAAAACATTTTACTGTGGAAAAGAAAAAGAATGATGTTTTATATTTTTTTTTCAAGCTCCTAAAAATTGTAAGACAATAGATTTATTTAGTCTTTTTTATTTCCTTATTATTTTATTTTCATTGGTTTTGGACTAAAGAAATTCAATTGATAGCAGATTGCAATCAAATTAATAGTGAGACTTATCTCTAATACCACAAAGCTAACACTTCTGTTTCTGAGGGTTTTCAAGGCAACTATTTCACCTTGATTTTATTGATATTCAGACCATGTTGGAAGAAAGCAGAAAGTACCATGTTACAATTTCCATTGTGCTTGTTTGTGAATTGAAGCATAAGCTGATACCTTGTAGTAGAATCAAAGAATGCAACTAGCACAGTTCATAAACCTGCTTTCCTCAGGTTTCACCAATTTGAAATATAATTGCAATAGTAAATTCTACTCTCGTTTTGACTCCAAGAAGAAGATAAGTTACTAATTATATTTGGTATTTTAAATAATACATCAGGATTAGAGAGTAATGATTTTGCAGACACAGCACTGGATAAAGAAAAGCATAAACATATCCACACAATGTGTTAGAAATAACATGCATTAGACAGTCATAGAGGAAATAAAAGAACATAAGCAAATTCAGCATGGCCGGTAAATATGGTTGTACTATTCACCTTGGATATAGGAGGCAGAAGTTTAAGTACTGCTTCTTTTAGGATTTGAACTTGAATGTTCCCGGATAGTTTTCCTAATCACCTCATCACTTTTGAATATTTCCAACCCATATATATAAACATAATAATTTTTGTATTTTATTGTAGTAAACTTGACTTTCCACCAATAAAATGTTCTATATGCTTGCAATTATGCTGTTGGCAACTATGTTACAACTAGAGTCCCAAAGACAATAAATCTTTTAGGTAACTCAGGTACGTCCAGATTTTCACATTTGACAATCCTTTCATCTATTCTTCTAAGAATATGCCAGTCACGCCCTGTCTGGTTATTCAAGGTACCCTCTGGTTACTGCATTCCACTGAAGTTGTGAGATACTTGTTTTCATGTCCATTCTTTCATGTGTATCTGATTCTATCTAAATTAAAGGAGAACTTTGAAATGCATTTTTTTATAGCAAGTGTGCCCTGACCATCACTTCATAGGCCTTTCTGGAACAGTTTGTTCTAGGTCTTTCCCAGGTGATATTACATAAACTAAATATTCACCAGGGCAGGCAAATACTGCACTACGGTTGTGATTATGCAACCATGTGAAATGATAAAAGCCCATACTCCAAATCAATATTAAGTTATTGTATATGGTGGACCAGGCTCAGCACAAGAGAATGGGAAATGCTGCAGTTGCATAGGAGACTTGTAGGATTACAAAGAGCTACAGTCAGTAGGCTTTCAAACAGAGTTCACATTTATCAAAATTGAGTGGAGTCAAGTCTAATCTAGGTCCGATAGGCCAATTCTTCCCTTTACTGGCAATTTCCTGCTTGTTGTGCTAAATACCTCTATACATAAATAGAAGCACTATTACAAAAAGCTCCCCATATTCTACCAGAAGAATTGTCAACAGGATATCAATTGGAACAAACCCTTAGGTAAACAACCACTTGAAATAATCATCATAATAATATATTAGTATTCAAAGTCTTCAACTCCTGATTTTCTTGTGAGAAACCACTTTTATTCTGTTACTGAAAACTGGCATTTAAGGTTTAATAATACTATTCTCTTTTACAAATCAGTACAGTAACAATTTGAACAGTGGAATTTTTAACCACCTGCATTACTAAAAACAGAACCAGACACATCATAGACCAGTTGGGAACCTAAGAAAAAGAGGGCAGTGATACTCAGATGTGTGATCTAGGATCGCTGTAATGGGTCTATCTTATAAAAGTAGGCAGATAGTTTAATAAGTGATACAGCAAAGCTAGAACCTGAGGAAGGAGAAGGAACTTGTTTCTGATAATAAAACCTTTGCAAGTAGCCAAAGTAAAGTTCACTTTGCATGAAGATGTTGCCTATGAGATACAGAACGAAGAGAGACTTGTGCATATTGCAGAAAGGAAAATATATGTGCTCTTCCCCTTTGTACTGTCTACAAGTGTTCTGCTTTAAGAACTGGACAAGATGCTGGCTTAAACTGTGTTTATGCAACAAAAAATGAGCATTATGACTATGAAAGAAATACACCCATAAAGAAAGACAATTTAGAAAACCCTCACAAATACTCTACCAGCTTGCAACGCTTTTTATATTATAAGAGAACAAATGAAAGCAAAATCATTTATGCTTTCTGACATAGTCAACAACAGCCTGATATTTCCAAGTTTTGGTGTGGTTTAATTGTAAGCAAAGTTATTTGAGTTTATTCTGCTGTATATAATAATATATAATATATAATACATAATATATAATATATAATATAAATATATAATATATAATATAATATATAATATATAATATATAATATATAATACATAATGATATATATTATATAATACTATATATATAATATGTACACATATATAATATTTTGCTATGACTAGCAACGACTAGGTTCCCTCTGACTTGCAGAGATGTAATTAAAGCACTGAATAAAGAAGTACCTGGTCACCCCATCTATCTAGTCAGTACACACTTGAGCCCAGATCACCTATCACTGCATTTTGAATCCCTTTCTAGTTCTAAATCAGACTAAACTGAAGGATTTTCTAAAGACAGACCAGCTGTTATAGTTTTGATTTGCCAATTTAAATATACTCGTTTTCTCTTGTGAGACAGAATCAGGAGCAAAAGCAAAGAAGGCTTAAAACTTAAAAGGGTAAAAAAAAGAAATTGATTAACTACACAAAGAAAAAGAAAACAGTAAATTCAGAATAAGATCTTTAGATCACTCCTTTTTTCTTAACTTTCTTAACAACAAACAAACATTAAAAAGCTACATTCAGTTTTCAACTTAAAATGTCTTTTTTCAGTTTACTTCTGAGAGAGAAGTTTCTTCTTGTCAGGCCATAGGGACTTTTTTACAAGGAGGGGAAAAAACAGTTTTCTCATGGCTTTACTTTTATGATTCGCATCCCCCGGGAAAAACCTTGCAAGTTATGAAGCTTTTCTTATCTTCACAGCTTCCCCAAAGCTGTGCTTATGGGGTTAAACTCATGGAGTATTACTTTCAAGAATGTTAAACTGTTTTAATAATGTGTTTAAACTTTTAAGAATGTTGAACTGTTAAAAAATTTTCTTTTTTTTTTCGTCTATTCATGCTTCATCTCTAGGAATAAGAGATCCCTTTTTCTTTTTCTTTTTCTTTTTGGGGCGAAGGATTCATAACACAGGTGATTTTGGTCAACAATCTATTAAATAGAACACTTCAAGCCCCCATGTCTTCTTCCACGGTTTATAGGAATATTCAGTGCAGTACAGTTCACCCTACAGCTCACAAAAGGATTTTTAGGCTTTACAGCATTTTTTCATTCTCCTTTTATCTAAAGAAACTTATCTCTTGCTTCACTGACTTTGGAGTCACTGACTTTTTTCCTTCTCATTTAACAAAAGGTTGGAGGTTTGCAAGTCTTATCTGAGCACTAAAGAGTTAAAGTTTCACACAGAAGTTGCAGGGACTGGGCCAGGCCCGGGCCTGCGGGGTGAGGGGCGGCTGAGATCTCAATCAGCCTCCCTGGGGCTCAGCTGCAGCACCCACTGCCTATGGCCACCCCTGCTTCCCAGACAGGGGCCCGGCTGCCTCCCCCCAGGCCCTGCAGGGCTGGGCAGGCTTGGCCCCTCCAAAGCTGCTCCGAGCCAGCAGCAGGAGCCAGGCCCCCCCAGAGCTGTGGGCCCGTGTGGGAGGAAGCAGGGCTAAGGTCTTATCAATGAGCCTTTCCTCCCCCCAGCCATCGGGTCCCCTGGTTTGCAAACGGGGTCTGGTGGCCTCCTGAGCCCCACCCCGCATGGGAGGGAGCTCGGGCCGGGCCAGTGTTACCTGACCAGCCACCGGAAATAAAAAAGAGCTTTTTTTCCATGTCACTTCTTTCAAAATGTGTGTTCACAGAGCGAACTAACTTCTCTAATTGGTTTCTCAGGCTGTCAATAACCAAACAAGCCTCCAATTGGTCCCATCATCTCACAGAGGAAGTTCTCATAGAGAAAAATCTCTCTCAGTCTATTCTCCTCCAAGTGTAACCAGCACACCAGCTCAGATCCCAAAGAGGACTGGCTCACACCCAATGCTCTATCCCTCCTGGCAGTACTAATGAAACCAACTTAATTACCTGAATATACCACTCGTAGCATTACAGCTCCAATCAGTAGCAACAATTAAACCAAATTCATTTTTCAGACAGATCTATACAAAGGTAAATGAAGCTATTGAAATGAAGAAAGGAAGCAAGCAGTAAATGCCTAGGTATTATAAGGCTACCTGATAAATAAATTAAAATACTAGTCTCAACTGTGTTGTTCAGTACAATAAAAAATTGTGTTCATTCTTATGGAAAGCAGAGTCTGGAAGCTGGAAGTCATGCGGTCATCAGAATTTTTCAGCTGTTTCTGCAAACATGTCTCTTAACCTGATGAAATGTCATATTACTATTTATACATTGCAATATTAATGATATTTCATTCTTAAGGAAAATAGCTGATGGAAACATCAGCTTCATCTCTACTGATAAATAGCATAGGAGCTGGTTACCACTAGCCTAGAAGTCAAGTGGCATAACCTGGGTGCATTTCACTCACAACACTTGATCATGTTATTTCACCTCAGTTTCAGGTGGCTCTTACACATTAATATAATTTTGCTTGTATTTTTTTATGTTTGAGTGTGGAAATAGGCTTACACAGAACAGAGAGAAACAAACCACTATAAATCTTTCCATGCTGCCCATTGCGAATGATCTTTGTCATGTGGTATTCCCAAACTCATGCTTGGGAATCTTCTTGAAAAATGCCAGTAAAACCACCACAGTAATAATTTAGGTAGTATGAATAACCACTATCTCAAAGCTGAAGCATATTCCTTTTACTTTTTTGGTGATATAAATTTGGTCATTGAAACCATGGCTTTATTATTATCTATTAATGGAATTAAGCATAATGAAATTGCCAGAAATCCAATTTCCATCACATCCACATTTTCAAAGCATAATCTATAATGTTGCCCTATACTGGCAGACAGTCCTTCAGTCTTTAAATTAAAGTGTTAGATCTAATAGCAGGGGTAGTTGCTGAGCAATAGTTCTCGGATTCATGTGTGGTTATCTCTCCTTGACTTCCATCCCTTTTAAAAAAGAGGAGAAAAATTACATTGATGGTTGCCTATTCTTGCTTTGCAATTACTCTTACCTTGGTGTTGTGGGTTAACTCCAGGTGGCTAAGTCCCCACTGAGTCACTGGTACACCACAGCCCTCCAGTCCCCTTTCAAATGGGGGAAGGTGTTAAGAGAGCAAAAAGCAAGGCAATTCATGGGTCAAGATAAGGATAGTTTAGTAAGTGGGGAAGATTGGGGGGGAAGGGAAGAATCCCCCCCGCAAGGGATGCAAACAAATTCAGTCACCATGACCACACCAATGTCCATCCAGTCCCCAAGCAATGGTTCTCTTTTGAAATACACAGACGCACATTTGATTTCTGAATGTGATGTTACATGGCATGGGGTATCTCTGGTCAGTTTTGGTCAGCTGTCCCAGCCGTGTCTACTCCCAGGTTCTTGTTCACTCCAAGCCCTGTTGCTGAGGGGTGGAGGGAGGAGCAGACAGCCTAGACACTGGGCACTGGATGCTGTTCAGCAATAGAGAAAACATTGGTGCATTTTAGTCACCACTCTAAACAGCACCATGTGGTTACATGTGAAGAAAACTAACTGCATCCCAGTCAAAACCAATACATTTTGTGTTGATATCCTTGAGTTTGCTTTTTTCCCCCCTTTCATTTGCTCCCATCCTAGTCATTGTCCTGGCACTGCAGCATTCTATATCAATGAGTAATTTAAAGCAGAACTTTTCATGTTTTCACATAATCTGTTCCTCACATCTCTGTATTCATTTTTCTATTTTGATATAATTTATGATAAATTTGAATGTAAAACTTGAGAAAGCGTTAAAATTTTTATAGGCTGCCTACATTGATATGGGTCAAACAAGTGAATAGTTAGATAAGACTGGACACATTCAAAAGGACCAATAAGCTTCTTCTGCCTAGAGAAATTACAGTCTTACAGAAAGGAACTTATTGCTCAAAAATATAATGTAATTATTTGGGCAACAAATTTCTTAGAACTCAGATACTTGATTCCTTCTGTCAGCTCTACTTACCTTCTGGAAACAAAACCACTTACAAATTCAAAGTTTGTGAAGGAAATTGCTTTTCTTCTTTGCCTTTTGTTTGACTAACTACTGAAACTAAAAGTGACATAACTGACATCATGTAGCAAACCATTTTCTGAGCAGGTGGCTTGGAAATTGTACTAACACTATTCTCATTAGCACTGAATATAACACTTTGAGTACTGTTAATATTTGCTCTGTAATTTGCAAAATATTCCATTTTTCCCCTCCACAAAATAAGTGTTCAGCTTCAGGAACATCACGACTTTGTTAGAAAAATCATAAAATGTTAAAATGTTAGTTAAATGTATACTACTACTTTTTTTTCTAAACGAGGGTTAAAATATAACATAATTGTTTAAATGGTTCCTGACTGTTTTCTGCACAAGAATTGAAACATGGTTAATATTTTTAGACAATTAACAGTTTTTGTAACTATTATTTTCTCTCAGTGCTATGCATTAGGTAATTAACATTCAATGTTTTGAAATGTATTATTACCTTGGTATTAGAAATGAAATATTTTAGTAGATATACTCATTATTCTCTTGGATGCTGCAGCTGGGAATTCCTATTTTTTTCCTACTGCAAGTTCCAGTTCCACAGCTTTATCTCTAAAGGAAACCACTCAATACATGCATAACTTCATTTAAATCTGAGAACTCCATACATATACATTGTTCTTGTTTAAGAAATGAAATTGCAAAATCAGAATGACAGGACTTGTTTACCCATGTTCCATTTAGGATCTTGTCCTAGATCCCCATGATTGAATTAGTATTTTGCATTTCAGACTGAAGAAAAACTACAGATATCATTATAGCAAAGGGCAAAAGAATGTTAAAAATTATTAATTTTCATATTGAAGAGTTCCTCTCAGATAACAGGCTAGAGGTAATTATTTCTTCCTGTCTGTAAGTTTTGGAGGTTTTGTTTTAAATTCCTGTTATGTCATGTAAATTTCCCTTTTCCTAAGAACAGCTGCCTATTGAATTCAGAACTTCAGCTATTGTTCCATTCTTCAAAAAAAAGCTTTGTGACTCAGCAGTATTATCTAACCATAGGCTTATTTCTCAATTATCTCAGTTGTTAAGTCAAGGAACAGAAATTTTTTTAATTACTTGCAATATTTTTTTTTGAGATATCTTAGTGTGACTTTAGGGAAAAGTACAGGACAAAAGTATTGGGCAAACTTTATGTTCTTTATAATTCAGTAAAAATGTCTTTTATCCTAATAAAATGAACTTAATTGAACACTTTAATGGTACAAAATGTTCTGCATAGATCAATGGAAATTTAAGCAGTGATGCTGTTGGTTGGTTGATATAAAATAGTGGAACTTTAGGTCCACATCTTCCAACTTTCCATCAATACCATGTCTCTGCAAAGCCTTACAGATTGCTTATAATTCTTACTTTTATTAGAAATTAAGTAAGCTTTGCTTCTACTTGCAAAATTTCAAGGGTACCTTTAAAGTGTGTTCTCTGAGGAGAATGGCAGCAGTATCCAAGAACACTTCCTCAACGTGCTGAAAGTTTTAAATGGGATGGATTCATATCAGACTGCAGATATCAAATGCAAGATCATGAGACCTTTATAAAACAAGTATGGCTTTGATTAATGAAATAAATCAAACTAAGTACTGTTTTATGACCTTTAACCACAATTCAGGGAAAGCTAATGTTGTTGGTTGACAACAAGCCAATCTTTCCTGTAATGGCAGTTGTTAAATCCATGGGAAATCAAGACATTATCCAATTCATATAAATTAATCAGATACCTTGGCTAAGCAGAACTGATATCCCACTTTGTTATCAGGACACATAATGAAATATAATAACTGTACTAGGGTTCAGTTTAGTAGCAAAACTAAGGTTTTGTGCTCAGGTATCTTTGCTTTTCGTTATTGACCTTCAAACCTACTTTTAATTAATTAAAAAGCAACTCTCCTATTCTGGTTTTGTGGTATCCATGACTGTTTGCCAAAAAAAAATAGAATTGAATATGTTTTAGTCTTTTAAAGCATCTAACATTACTGAACAATCACCTCATGAACAGAATATTATACAACAAATGCTCTGGACCAGCTGAAAAGGAAATTTCTAACAGATGAGTTGTTTCTGGATGTGTTTCTTTTTCACATTAATGGGTATAATGATATGTTTATGAGGGAAGGATTATTTCACTGGGAAGAAAATGAAGAAGAATCCAGCCAGCAGAACAAAGTGTTACATCACATCTTAAGGTAATAAATTGGTCCTGTCAAAGATGATCTCTTTAAAGAACTTGTTTGAACAGCTTGTGATATTCATTATAAGGAATTTGACGCGGCTCGCCTTTACCACTTGAGCTCGTTTTGCCCAGCTAGCTCTCTAGGCAAGACCAGCGCCCAGAGTGGGCCACCTCCCAGATGGCAGAGAACCAGGAGTGCAGCTAGGGCTGAGAGCCCTCTTGGCTGACAGCGCGTCCGGGGAAGAATAAAGGATCGGGGGAGCCCTTTTGTGGGTCCAGGATAGGTTTATTGGAGGNTAGAAGCAAAATAATACAATGCAACAGGAATTCTCAGAAGGAAGGTTAGTAAAAGTCATACCAGAGTTTAGTATAATTTGTGCTGAACATTATTATTGAATATATTTGCAAGTTGTAACATATAAGTTTGTTGCCCTTGTGTTCAGCCTTCTGATTGTTGACAGATAACTTCTTGCAGTTTCTCACACTCTGTTCTTGTAAACAATGAATGTTTTGCATTACTCTTTGGAGGAAGAGAGAATTGATGGACTGTTGATGGGACCTATGGGGTCAGGAGGTATTATCCTCACTGTCCAATCCATGGTCACTGTTGGAATTCTATAAGTAGACATGAAATGTAAATAAAGTGGTTCTTTTCCTGCTTGATTCCTCAGAGTCACTGAGTGTGAGTGTCTTTCCTTGTGTGTCATTTGGTGACATAAGCTGTAATATTTTGCCAATGAATAGACTATATATAATGATTTTTGTCTTAGCTGGCCTTGTCAATCTTCCGTCCTTACATAAGTTATGGAAGGAACAGCCCAGCAGCTAAGGGCTATATCAGTAGTTCAAAGAGCTGCCATGGGTTTAAATTTTTGGTTCATATACTATTGTCCACTTTTGTCAGACTGCAACACTTGTGAATATTAGGAAAGGGGACAGCAGCAGTTAGTGTATGGAGATATGTGAGTCCTTGATGAATGCCTAAAGATCTGAGTGAGAATAGCAAAGGTAAAAATCTCTACAGTTCAGATGGGCGGGAGTAGGATAGTGCGAGTATACACAAGATTATCTTCATCCTGTGGAAACTGTAAAATCAATCCCTGAGACTCCCAAAGGACAGAGTATACATGGTACTACTCTTGTGAGTGACCGCTATAGGCCATAATTTGTAGGGAACTTCCTTTCCTGCTTCGTTACCGCAGCATGGACATTTTCCTTGTAAACCATGTAGATAATATCATAAATGGTACAGCACATCTCTCCAATTTAAGTAATCTCAGCAGAGCATTGTAAGTGAGATAAACTTCATTACAGAATAAAGTGGCATATTCTTTGCATGTTTCATGCGTTTGAACTATTCCACGGTGGTAGAAGAAAGACAAGACCAAAGGTCTCATGCAGCAGCTGAAGACCAGTCATCTAAATTAGTCAAATATTAAAACCTCAGGAGTTCTCTTAACATTTAAGACAAGGAAAATTGGACCCAGTGGGAACAGAGACTAGCCTTCTGTATTAAGGGCACTGGTGGAAATCAGTATCATAGAGTGTGGATGCTGGTGAGAGTCAGGGAAAAACAGCAGTCTGATTTTCCCAAGCTACTTAAAGGAAAACAGAAGGGAAATAATTAATAACAAAGTTTAGCACCTGGTGTTGTTGACAGGATGACTACGTAAGGAATGTGATGTTTTGGTAAGAGCATGTTTACAACAAGTGTTGTCTTCCTTGGACCAATAAGTTGTTCTATCCTTTGGCTCAGTGAACCAGTCTATAATAATGTGTCTACTTCTGCAATAAATCGCTTCTTCTGCTTTTGGAAAGAAGTCCGTGTTGCTGTGCTTCTTCACCGCTCCCTAGCCTTACAGCAACAATAGAGAATATGCTATTCCAGATCCTCTTTTACTTAAATTTTGCGTACAATTATACATGTAATTTTCTTCCCATGATAGTCAGTTGTGAAAGTCTGCTGTTTCAGTAGCAGTAGTACCAACCCTAAAACACAATATCACAGAATCACAGAATATGCTTAGATTCAGCAAAAACATAAAGTTCACGTTTAAGGCCCAAGAACTTCTTGCTAATAATTTATTGAAGCATAGTGAATACAGGTGTTCCCTGGCAATATTAGCTCTGAGGTTCTTGTAAGCACAGAACCATAAAAACTCAGAATAATAGAATGGGTTGGGTGGAAAGCAATCTAAGGAGATAACCTAGTTCCAAATCCCCTTGTGTGAGGAGGGGCATCTTTCACTAGATGAGGTCATGGGTCATTCACAACTTCTCTGGGCAACCTGTTCCAGCATCTCACTCCCCTCATAACAAATAATTTGTTCCCTATGTCCAATCTAAACCTACACTCTCTCAATTTTAAACCATTTTCCCTTGTCCCTTAATAAAGATATTGAACAGTACAAGTCCTGGTACAGTCCTCTGAGGGACACCACTCAGAGTACTGATCTCCATCTGGACACTGAGTTGTTGATTGCAACAATTTGATTAAGATGTCCAGCCAATTTTTTATCCATTGAACAGTATGTCCATAAACTCCATATCTCTACAATTTAGCAACAAGAATGTTATGTGGGATCACATGGAAAGCCTTACAGAAATTAGGATAGACAACAGCTGCACCTACCTTATTCATCAGCACAGTTTCTCCACTGCAGAAGGCCACTAGATTAGTCAAGTGCCATTTGTCCTTGGTGGAGCCATACTGGCTGTCTCTATTCACTTCCTGTCATCTATATATGCCTTGACACAGCTTCCAGGAAGAGCTCTTCTGTGATCTTACTGGGTACAGAGGTGACGCTGACTGATCCCAGGGTTGTTCTTTTTTATCATTTTTAATATCAGTGTGATATTTCTCCTTTTTCCAGCCAGAGGTGACTTCACCTGATTGTGATTACCTTTCAAGTGTGGTGGAGACTGGCTTTGAGACTGCATTGGTCAAGTCCCTCAGGACCCTGGAATGCATCTAACCAGGTCCCCTGGATTTGTGTACTGTAAGGTACCCTGGGTTCCGGGAACCCTCTGCCTTGAGATCCAGGGACGCAAGAGATGTGGGAAGAACAGTTTCTGGTTAAAATAGAGGCAAAATGTTCTAGAGTACCTCAGCCTTCCCCATGTCCATTGCCACTAGATCCTCTGCCTGATTTAATGGCGAGTGGGGGCTGTACTACTTCTTTTGTCTTTCTTTTCTGAGTAACATACTTGTAGAAGTTTTTTCTTCACATAACTTGACAAATTTAAATCCAGCCATGCGTTAGCTTCCCTGATCCCATCCCTACACTCTTGTGCACCAACCCTACATTCTTCCCAGAATGTGTGTCCCTGCTTCCACTGGCTATGAATTTCCCTCTTGTGTTTCAGTTTGACTAGAAGGTCCTTACTCATGCTCATCTCTTGCCTTCTTTGCCTGACTTCTTGTACACAGGAATTGATAGTTCTTGTGTTCTAATAAAAATGTATTTATCCCTGGAGGCAGTTTCCCAGGGTCCCTATCCACCAGATCCTTTAGAAGATTGCAAGTTCACTTACACAAATCTCACGATCTTTACTATTCACTTTAGAAATTATTAATCTATATCCCTTGAGGTCCGGAGTTCCAGCAGAGCATGATCGCTGTAGCTCAGGATACCACCAATATTGGCCTTTCCAATAAGTTTACCTGTACTGGTGAGCAACAGATCTAATGCATCTCCTCTGGCCAGGTTTACTATCACCTGGATTAGAAAGTTGTCCTCCATGCATTCCTAAATTTACCTGGACTGTTTGCAGATTGCTGTGCCGCTTTTACTCCAGATGTCAGGGTGGCTGAAATGCTCTATCAGGAGCAGGGCCTGCAGGCATGATACTTCCTGTAGCTGAAGTAAGAACATTTTATTGACATCCTTCCCTTGATCAGGTACTCTTTTCTAATTACCAGTCACAAGGTTTCCTTTGCTGTCTTGATCTCTAATTTTTACTCATAAACTCTGACCTGTGCATGACTGCTTTTCAAAGAAAGATCTGTGCAATCAATCCATCTGTTTAGGTAGTGAGCAAGTCCCACTACCTCTGTTCATCAAAAACATTCTATAGCCATCAATTGCAGTGTTTCAATCATGTGATTCATCCAACCAAATTTCGGCCAATAGTGATCAGATCAAAGATTTCCAGCTCCACTGTGGCTTGAAGCTCCTCTTTTTTCTTACCCATATTGTGTACATTGGTATAGGGAAACCCACAGCTGTGGAGGAGCAGAGTGGGGTGCAGCCTGGTAGCTGAGTGCCTTGTCCTCCTTGCACCAACTGTGCAGCAAAATTCCATGCCACTCCTCCCAGGCACCTCTCCCTTTTTGTACAACCTAGTCATGTGACTCCTGGTCATTTGCACTTCCCAAGGGCCAGTTCCATGGAGCTTCCTGTGGTTTGAATTGGCCACATGGACACCCCAGAGACCGCGCAAGCCTCCTTGTCTTCCCAACATGCCACTATTACTGACACTGCTGCTGCTGCTTAGCATGGAAATAAATCATAAACCAATAAATATTGTATAATTTGAAGTATTTGATTTAAACTATTTTTACAATAGTTACTTATGGCAAACAGCAACAAAACAAAATTAAATTATGCAGGTTATTTTTATCAATAGCAATACACACCGGAAATGTCTCAAAGTACAAAACTAATGTAATGTAATGTAAACATGGAATTAGGTTATTTATAAACTAAAATAAACAGCCACTAAACCAAATAGTATTAATACTTGTAAACAACTCAGACATCCCATAGGATAAAAGAAACTATACAAATGTAAATTGCTATTCTCATCACAATTCTGTCACAATACTGTGCAGAAATTTACTGCTGAGATATTTTTAATAAAACTGCAGATGCGCAGAATAGTCTGAATTGGAAGGGACCCACAAGAATAATCCAATCCAAATTGTAAATAAAGGGACCATGGGGGATTGAACCCACAAGCTTGGTGCTATTATCACCATGCTTTGCTCAACTGAGCCAATTGCAGGGTCTGAAATATCTTTAAAATATATTCAAATTATCACACACATTTAGTGAATGTAGGTTTCAGACAAAACAGCTATTTACTGTATCCAAAAGTGTGTATTTTAGAATACATGATAAATTTTCTGATACACAATCCATTAGACAAGTCTTGCAGATGATTGTAGGCTCTCTACAGCCTCTACAGGAGAAAAGCTCCTCAGCTACTGCTGTGCCAGGTAATGGAGAAGGCATACTCAGGGCCAGCCAGAGCTACTGAAGTAAGGGAGATACACATGTTAGCTTTCTTAATTGTCTGCTGCTTTCCATCTGGAAAATCAATTCCTGGATCAGTCATTAATTTCTATATGTTTTCTATCCTTAAAAATCAGCTTTTTAAAAAGATGGTCATGATTCAGCTTTATTCATACACCTGCATAAATACTTGGCTCAGCCTGACCTTTTAGTCCTACTTCAGTGGACCTTAAAATGCACTTAAATTGGAATCACACATGCTTTACTGACTTAAGTAAAAATGCACTGGCACATATGCAAAATTTCATTCATTATCATGTTACCATTGCCTGAAAGCAACATTTCACCTCTTATCTTATGAGCTCAAAGCACAATATGGCTGCAAAGAGTCAAACTTCACTGATTATACTATAGTTAGTTTCTAAACCTCTATATTTTATAAGGTTAAATATTTTATTGGTGAAAGTGCATGAGAAAACTAAGCTTCAGTGCAAAACAAAACCAGCAAAGGCTCCCAAAACATACAGCTAAGCTGTAAATCCACAATAGAGGTTACAATAGAAATGATGACACAATCTGAACCACAGCTATTTGAACACAAGCTGTAATTGGTCCCATTATTAAAGACTTGAACTCGCTGCATATGTCATAGAACTGATTCTGCAATCTAGTCGTCAGTTTGTTTCAAAATGTTTATGATTATGGAAGAAGATTCTTTGTACATTGCTTGGGTTTTTTATGTATCTGGCACTCACATGTTTTCTTAAACAGCTTGATCTGTTGTCAATACTTGAAACTATTTCATTATTAATATTACAGGTTAAGAACACAAATTTTAATTGCATTAATAATTTTATCTATTCCTATACCTGAGATTCACATTCCTTGGTCACTTCTAGCTCACACATGCCACGACTGAGAGACCGGACTTCCAAGGAGGGGTGCATGCAGTAGTCCAAGCAAGGAGTTGAAGTCATTAAAGTAATTGAAGTAGTTTATTGTTCTCACAGTTCAGTTTTATACACAGTTGCAACCCCAAGTTGTTACAGCTCTAAAGGAGTCACATCCTTAAACCAGAATTTCCCCCTAGTTACAGAATCAGCCTATTGTTTGCATGACTTGGCAGCCTTACAAAACCACATAGTTTCAAATCACTTGATAGCTGCATATGCTGTACTTTCCCAGCTTTTCCCCTCATATCTGTGGTTTCTTATTCCATGGTCTGTACCTTACCAAGGCCAGAATATCTGGATCAGCTGTGCTCTCTGTTCCGTCTCCCATTTGTTCTCCCATACACACATAATTCTTGTCCACCCTTTTCACCTACTAAAGTATGAAACAGATTGCATAGACCTCCTTTCCTCCCCAGATCCTGCTGTTTTATAACAGTAGCAGTTGAGTGGAGGAAAGTAGCCATTCTCAAACCACAACTTCTTCATATATGCAAGTGGTTAAAGAGATGAAGAGTAGAGAGTTTGAACACCAGCACAGGTTCTCTGATGCCTTTTTGAGCAATCTTCATAAGCCAAGCATAAGACAAGCACAGATTATTTCTCCCCTTAGCAAAGAGAAAATAGATTTGTATGTAAGAATTATAATCTGCTTCTTGCTTTCCATCTCAGGAGACAAAGTTAAAAGCAGCTGAGGTTTATGACAGTTAGAATTAGCATCTTACTGGAAACACCAGTTTGTTTGATTTGTGAAATATCTGAGACGACACATTTAGGATGATATTTTTCACATCAGTGGACACTCACTCAAAAGTATCCTGCTAGGGCCAACAAAGATGATGGTGAGTTTTCCAGTTTGTTCAAGTGTATGAAAAGGAAGTGATATGGCCTTCTGCTAAAGTATTACTATTAAATCATTTCTGAGAGCATTTCAGTACTAAATATTTTCAGCTCATTTCTTGTTACAGTCATATTTTATCACCAGAATAACTCCACATATGTTATTGAAGAGTATTTTCCTTTCCTGTTTGTGACAAAGAGTTGATCCAACTCACATTATACTTAATGGGGATCTGTCAGATTTGAGTTGATTCAAATCTGTTAAACTGCAATCCTGGTCACTGATGTCTAGCACTACATTGTATGCAAGTAAATTCTTTTCATTTAGGTGAGCAACTACCATGGAATACCATTGCAAACCTTTATATGTAATATGAAAAAAATAATACAACAGGTTTTGAAATTCAGTAAGATTATCTGTGAAGCAAACTGAGGAATGATAGTTTACAGCAGCTAAGAGTACGGCACAAATTGTTCTTCAATAACTCTATGAAATGAGGAATTATTCATACATTTATCACAAAAGACCAGAAATTCTGTCAGACAGTTCAGGTCATCTCCCTTAAACATCTTCATCAGCAGGCACTCTTGTGCCTCTTTTGTGCTGGGAGAGTGAAGTATCTGCCTGCCTGGCCTCTTGATCAATGAGTAACTCCATACAAGATAAAAGACTTGTGGAAATGATAAAAGGGCTCTCAACTAAAGAATTTCTGGTAAAGGTGATGTGTCCACTAGAGATGTCACCTGTGTAAATAACAGTATACCAGCTGCTACTATAGTACAGAGTTTAGAGAATCATAAGAGCAAACCTGAGGCTGATTGTAAAATACCACAGTGCCAGATCTTGGAACAGAAACACAAGAACACGAAACTGATTGGTAAAACTCTTCATATGACATGAATAATATCACAGAAATTCTGGGGAACAATTTTTTTTTCTTTGGGGAGTTGATATTCCAGGAAAGACAGGTAAGAAAAGAAATACTGTGTTTGTTCATCATATTTATATCTAGACTTTATTAAGATTGAGAAAATAATATTCTGGTAAAAGAAAACAAGAAGAATGGAATGATGGCATTTATCAATATAGACCTTTATTGAAGAGCTTAATGAAGCATTTCTTAGCCTATTCAAAGATCAGATTTTGGTGGCAGCAGAGAATTTTAACATACTGGCTGTTGACTGAAAATCATGCGCATGAAATGTACTGGTAAAAAATGGTGTTTAGGAGGTTAGATGGGGACCAACTAATTTAGATTTAGTTCTGCCTAACAGGGAGAATTGATTGAGATGAAAAAGGTGCATTGTAGTATGGGGTGAAAGTAATCACAAGAAGATAAAGTGAACTACCCTAAGGAAATACGTGATAGAAGAACTAAAACCAGTGTAGTTTAAGAAGTCAGGCTTTGATAGAGAACTCAGGAAACTCATATGATAGATCGTTTGGGAAGATAACCAGAGAGAGACAGAAATGCAGCATATCTGGCAGTTACTGGAAGAAACAGCATAAATGAACAGTATCAAATGAGTTAATGCCAGAAGAAGATGGTAAGCACAGTTAGAGGAAGATTTCAACTATTCAAGGTGTCCATAGTGACTTGAAAAGCAAAAGGAAATCATATAAAAAGGTCCTATGGTTGTGGGTCATATAACAGAAAATTAGAAAGGAGAAACCCATAGTTTTAAGGATAAATCCAGAAATAGGACAGAGCATATGAGTATCAATTAGTAAGAGAAATTAAAGAACAAAATATGAGATCCTAAAACTGCATAAGAGAAAAACTGATCCAAGTCTAACTGGAAAAAGGGAACAAATAACAACTGGAGCTTTCTCTTCCTTCTTTGTTGAAGTCTGAATTGAACCTCAATTTGACAAGAAGATGGTCTGATTCTGGAAAGAGAAATTTATTTGTGATGGTTCCAAACATATCTCAAAATCACGTTAAAGTGTTTATGGCACGGTGTGAATAATTTGTAACATGAATCATACTTTTATAAAATGCTACATGTAGTAAATTCTTAGAGGACTGAAAATGGAACAAGAAAATTCAGAGACCTGTCTTCAAAATTGCAAAGAAAAGAAGGGACAAAAGAGCTGAAAATCGGTCAGCTTTGGTCCTAGACAATTCTAGAATATATAGTTATCTCATTTCTACATAAAAATAATTAAAAATTGTTAAGGCAAATATTTAAATATTGAAGTTCTAGCTTAACTTTTCAATAAAGGTACATTTAAACTAAACTAAAGAAATCTGTATATGCAGAAAGAGAGGATGTGGACACAGTGTACGCTACCAGTGACCATAATAGGGCAGTGGAGCGAAGCAGAGAACTGGATGCCAACCACTGTTTGACAGAAATTTTCTCTAATCCTTCTACAGGGAATACAATTATTCAGCTCTACTTAGCACTGGTGATCCTTGGTTGCAATGCTACAGTCAGTTTTAGGCACCACAGTTTAAGAAAAAAAAGAGCCCAGGAGAGGATGACATATATGGCAGGCATATTAGAGAGTACATGAAGCAAAAAAATAATCAAATTACCTTTGCTGGAGGCAGGAAGTGGAAAGACAGTCTCTTAATTATTATGGGTTGCTATGAAGAAGTAATGAAGATCATAGGAAAGGACAAGTAGAAATCAGTTTCTTTTGTAAGAAGAAGCTATAGATAAGATATTCACTTTTTAATGTTACGAAACAGTGGACCAGATTACTTACTGCATGTTGCTATAAAACTGTTCCCACAGTGGTTTTCAAGAGGAAGTTAGAAAAATATTTATTAGGATGTCTTCACTGTAAGATGATGATTCAGGCAATTTCTCAAGCTCTCTTCTAATATTATAGTTGTAGAATTTTACTTCTCTTACATTTTGTCTTAGCATGAGTAGAGTACATTTTGTATCTAGAATACAATAGAAAGCATTGGATGTTTTTATTAAATATATTTTATGCCACTGCTGACATTCCATTAGTGGCTGATTAATGTGGAGGTATAATATTTTAAAAACAGTCTTTAAAATGGAAAAGTGAGAGGTCCCTTATTTAAATGTTAATTACAGAATCATAACAAAATAATTGTAACCAGATTTTTAAAAAGCACTTCACCTCTATCCTTTCTAAACATCAGCCATTTGTTGCTACACTTACTGTTTAAATTGTGGTGTCATCAGATTAAGAAATTTTCTACATGGTAATTGTCTCATCCCATTGATATTTTTGTACTACATATTAAATAATATTTTTAAAAAGTTCTTTTGAGTTCATTAATTTTAGAGTGCGCTGTCAGAAATCCAAATAGGTGATTGTACAAGACAGTTGAGTGAGTGACACTGGGGCCTGAATGAAGACTGACCAAAGACTTCAAAAACTCTGAACTGCTCCAATGCAATCATGTGACATATGTTTTCTTTTAGTTACAGAGAAAGCTCTTCCAGGTGCTAAGCCAAACATAAAAATCAAATTCCAATGTATTTCTGTCTTTAAAGAAGTGGTTTTCAAGTCCTTGTAAGCCTAGGCTCAAATGCATGGCGCAGACCAATTATATTTCTTATATCAGAGAATCTTCCCGATTAAAAGGAAGATAAAAAGGTCAGGGTATTTTAAGAAATCTGGTTAATTAATTAAACTGCTGGCTAGCTGCTACTGTCTTATTCAGCTCACTCCACTAAAGCTATCTATCTTAAATAACAAGTCATTTTTTTAGGTGTTAACATACAAGTAGCTTTACAATGTTATCCTTTGCAACTGATTTCATGTGCTGAGACTTGTTGGTAGCAAATTCATTAAATAATCGTATCTGGAAATACCAAAAGCAGTCCTGAGCATGAAAAAATTTCTCTCCTTTTGAGCCCTTGGACAGAAATGAGCCATTCCCCACTTCTCCTTCCATCAATATGCTTTCATTTAGATGGAGATTATTTTAAAACTTCCCAGTTGTGGGGTTTTTTAAATTAATTCAATAACCAATTTTTTGCCATTTGACACTAAAAGTAACTTGAGAGAGTAATTTGAGAGATAGATGGATCCATTTAACACAAGTGTGAAATATAATTGTTCATGTTGTGTAAGATTCCTTAGAAGTAATAAATAGAAGATTTCATCTTTAACCAAGATTTCATCTTGACTTATGTCGTATGAATAGGGTTCACAGACTTTCTGGATTTCGCAGCCTATTTAGCAAATCAACAAAATTGTTTACTTGCTTCATTTGAAATTAAAAAAAGCTTCTGAAACATTCAGCTGTCACAATCAAGGCAAATTCAAATCACAGATCTCGATTGCTGTACTTAATACATCTTTTTGTTTGCTTCAGTTTATCTTTGCATGTCTGGCTTCATGTAATTAAATACTCTTGATCATTTATGAGATCCTGCTGAGCCACATTGTCTCACACAAAGCATCACAAGGCAACATTATTGAGAATCAACATCCACAAAAAAGCACATCCCCCAAATTCATCCTTTTCCATTATATTTTGACCTCTGGAGACAATGTATTTTCAAATCAAGAGAGAAATTATCTTTTTTTTTAGCAAGCACTAGCAATTTATAGAAAAAAAGCACAATACCCATCCTGAAAATATTTCAGTGTGATGATTTTGTCAAAGGTCATGATGGGATGTTTAAGCTTTTTTGTAGCTGAAAAGTTGTATTCTTATACTTCTTCTTACTTACTTTGACTTAATTATTTCTCAATGAGTAAGTTAGCTAAGAAGCAGTAAGTTCACAGGAAAAGCCAGAGGATTTTGTGAAAGCTATAGTTTAAAGGGGATCTTGTTTTTATTGTAGTATAAACAAAAGCCCTATTTGAGTTATGTGTTTATTTGGTTTTGGCTTTTTTTGATTTAATGAGTGCCTTCCTTTGACTGTCATGCAGACATTAATAGAAATGAGACATGAAATGAATAGGGACAAAGACCTTAAGCTTAGGGCAGTCTCTGTCTGCTAAATCTGGCCTCTGGTGGTTGGCAATGTGGCTTTTTGCATTTCTGCCAGGCAGCAGGACAGCTTTTTCAGGAGGTGTACAAAGAATCAGCACTCCTTTTCTGGAAGAGGTGACTCCAGCGCTAGATAAGTCTGTTCAGATTCAACAGATCTGGCTTCACAAGGGGGTGAGGAAGCCCTAGCTCCTAGGGTGTCACTGCCACATTACTAGCTGGGCTGTGAATTAGCAGCTTTTATTCTCTCTTCCTCTGGTCTTGAATCCACCTGGTTTTACCACTGTGCTTATGAGTACTCTGCCTTTGGGGAAATTTGTGTAGAAAAATGACAGAATTCTGGATTGCCACATGGGATAAATGATCACAGTAGCCTCTATTTCCAGACTGGAATGCTTTTGTCATGTGATCAGTACCTCACATTATTGGACGATGGATGTTGTTACTCTGTTTTTAGGCAGAGCTGGAGAGTGATCTGTGTGGTCACAATCTCAGGTATATATTTTTATACTGCTAAGGCTCAGGGTTTGGGTTGTCTGAATCATAACCTTAATAGTGCTTTGCCTCCAACTCCTAACAGTAGAGATGGATAGTTTGCTACCTTGTCTATCTAGACTGTAAACTCCTTAGGAGAAGGACTTTTTGTACTCCCAATTTGTGCACTGATGTCGACATTCTAACAGTAAACACAAGAAGGCCCAATAAATATTGTCTGATGTTGGGCCCTTATTGGTTTTTTTCCAGTTTTTGTACTACAATTGAATTTATGGTAGATGTTGCTACAATTTCTTCTTTCAGCAAATCAGTTGTTCAAATATTTATGACAGGTTGTACCATATGATGTTACCAGGAGTCTGAGCTTCATTCACAAATTTCTGGACAGAGTGAGTTTTGCTTAAATGATTACATTCCCTTCATTAAATTAAGAAGTTCCTCTTAATGACTGCATTTCTTCATACAAAACTTCTAGATAAACATAGTAAGAACAGCACCAATGCATTTTACTGTTCCTCCTCTGTTTTCACTAGAAAGGAAGGAAGAATATCCTTGCACATTTGTTTCCATTTTAGGATCTAAAATGACTAAGTATAATAGTCAGTATTTCCTCCATGAATCATCTTTATTTACTATAGATCTTTTTACAGCTAGAGTGTCTTAGAAACCATTGTAACAGTAATTAGCAATAATTTCATTTTCTAACAACACCTGCCTAAAATGAGACACCTGCTCTCCATATCCATTTTTATTCCTCTTCATTAGGCATTTTCCTGCATGTATCTCCCATGCTATTAAAAACCCCTCTTTTTTATCAAAATAATTCACATTTTAAAATAACACTTAAGTATTGCCCTATTATGTTTGTTGTAATAACTATACATTTTCCTTACAAAAAAGCAATGTCTTTTAAAGAACTTTTTTAAGTGTTTTTAACAGTGCGAATAATATATTGAAAATTACTTTTATTAATTTTTTTTTCTGATAGAAAATCTATTTTTATTATATTTATAATCTTCTCCTTTTCTCAGGATTATTGTTCCTTTTTTACTAACCTAGGATTAAAATCCTTAAACCAGGGAATGTGCAAAAGCATTAAAACCACTACAGGTTTCAGAATATTTCACATTGGGTCTAGGATCTTGTTAGTGAAAACATACAGCTCTAACTTTCGCACTCAAATTACATCTGAATTAAATACAGAGAAATCACAGAATCTCAGAATATGCTGCATTGAAAGGGATCTCCAAGGATCATCAAGCCCAGCTTCTGCTCTGCACAGCACCATCCCCAAGAATCACACCATGTGCCCAAGAGCATTGTCCAAACACTTCTTGAATTCTGGCAGGCTGGTGACCACTTCCCTGAGGAGCCTGTCCCAGTGCCCAGCCACCCTCTGGATGAAGAACTTTCTTCTAATATCCAGCCTAAATCTTCCCTGACCCATGGAAAAATCCCATGATGTCAAATAGAAGCAGAAGAACATTTTGCAAATGCCTGTTCTGACTGGAGTACCATAGATCCAATTATCTACTCTACAGACTGAAAACAACCCGCATGTCTGCAGAATTAGGTAACTATATACCAAGAATGTGTATATTTGAATCTCATTCCACTCACAATCAGCTGATATTTTAATCACAATTTATATATTTAGTTATGTAATCTGAGAGTTGAACCAAGAGATATGGTTAGGGTTTATTTTGGTTTTGAACTCTTATTGGAAGAAAGATCATTGCTGAATTCTGAGGGTAAGGGGGAATATGAATGAAAATATTTTTCCTCAATGGAACCTTGTATGAACAAGGAAAAAGTACACTTTGTCGAGATGCTGACAAGAAGATCAAAATTAAATCTCTTAAAATTCTTGTTTTTAAAACCTGAGTATATCCATATATTAGACATGGAATCTTGTATATAAGGATTTGCAGCATCCTATATGCCCATTTTAAGTCTGTAACCTAGGTTTCTGAAATAAGTTGAAATGGATTTTTTGATGCACATGCATGCATGTTAATCTATAAATAGTAGGAAATTAAAAGAACTTTTTTCATTAAAAGCTCCATTTTTTGGCTCTCCTGGTCTCTCCAGTCCTCTATAACATGATAAGGATATACACCATTAATTAAAAAAAAAAAAGAAAACATGAAGGCAATATTAAATAGAAAGACAGACAAAAAAAAAGGAAAAAATTCAGTTTGAGTCTAAGAAGCAAATAATGTGCATGCAGATGATGACTAATGAAATTGTGGCTGAAAGATTGGTATTTACAGGATGCTGCAAGTGTTCTGTACATGTAAGCATATTAGTATCAAAGTAATTCTGTGTGCTAAAATACATTTGCTTGAGTATCAACATATTTTTATTAGTAAGATCATCAGTATAGACATTGATATATCTCTGCAAACACAAACAAAAACCATTTCTCTGCTAAGATGGCAACTTTAAACAGCAAGTTTTTGCCTAGAAAGAAATACCATTTGTGTTATGAATCCATCACCAGAGCAAATGGTGTAAAAATAACATGGACTAAATACCAACCTTTTCTTATCCATTTGAAGTTTCCAAACTGGTGCAAGTTAAAAGATATAAGCATAGAAAAAATCCCATATATTTATTTTAAATGCAAGAAGTAATACAGATTTGGTTGAATATGAAGCTTTAGAAATGCCATTATAAAAGATGTTAGAAACACAGATAAAGATATTGCAATTAATATGTTTCTTCCTTCACAATCCTCTGGCCTACAACCCATAGTTCAATAATTCTCACAGTACAATTTTTTCATGCCACACCCACATCTGAATGCCCCAAAATATTTTCTTTCGGTCACTGTAAAATGTGATCACTGGTACAGAACACTCTACTACAAGCATGTGGGTAAAATACTTCCTTTTGGGCCTTTCCTACTTTTTTGACCTGCTCCATATCTTCAGGATTATGTCTCCATGTACACTTTCTAATCTCACCTTTTTTGTAATTGAATGGTCTCTTGATATTGATTTAGGAGTCACTTAGCTCCCAGCTGAGGAATAGGAAAAATAGGCACTAAATTCTTAGAAGTGCTGAGCTACTCATCTCAAATGATCTACCACAGTCTTTTTCTTATCACATTCCCCTCAACCTTTAAAACATCGCTAATACTCTTTTATACCTCCTTTCTAACCAGTAAAATAAGTGCTGCTGCTGACTGGAACCAAAAGAGCTCATCTTATCAGTATGCTATTTGTGTGCCAATTTGTTGCATTGCTCTTTATTTTAACCATATGCATCATAGAAGAATTGTGGACATTGCACTGCCCTTATTCAGCTCAACAATTATATATCTCACATATAGGCTATGCCCTCTGCTTGTATACATTAGCTCCAACAATGAAAGATGAGGTGATCCATGGCAAGGTTGTGTCCTCTGCATGGTCTGGAGGTCTCAGTACTACACAGCTCTGCCAAAGCCCACCAGTATCATCCTGAGAATTATGACTCTGTAATTCCTAAACCAAGAAGTGATGCCAATAGTAAAATGGTTCTGTCTCAACATGTTTAAAACATGTGTACTAATTAAAGAGAGCACTGCCCTACCACTTCCTCTTTGTTGTATCATATAGACAGAGTTTGAAAAAAAAAATCTCGTTGACTAATCCTTACTCTATCACTTAAAATGTTTAATGTAACAGAATGTAACATTGGGGGACAAAAAAAACCCAGAACAGAACAGAACAAAACAAAACACCTTTAAAATCTAAATATGCCCCCACCCAAATATTTATTACAATTAAATTGAAAAACCAAACACAGAGCCCCGACTACTGAAGGGATTGTTACTCATACTTCTATTTGTCTTGTTCGAGTTTTTTTTAAATTATATAAAAGAAAAATTTCCCTCATTTATGATCTTAGTAAAAATCTGAAAATATTGCTGTTAGTCTACCAGTGTTTATCAACATCTTATCCACAAGAAAAAAGAATAAACCACGTATTCTAGTTTTTCTGGATCAGAGACTATATGTGTGGGTAAAAAAAAGATAGAAAGATTTTAGTAGTAAGTAATGAGAACAGCACTGTAGTAATTGCACTGCATCATGGTTGCTTCTTTGTTCAAGATATGATTTGTTTTAGTACTTGGTAAGTATACCTTCCTTTCTGAAAATATTTGGATATTATTAGTATTCACTTTTGATGTATTGTACTGTGTTTTTTAGAAGGCTAAGTTTACTAAGGATACATTTTATTTTTTTTTAACACCGAAATCTGGCAAGCTAACTCTTCTTAGTGGGAATGAATGTCAGTAACACTGAAATTAGGCTTTTAGTTATAGTACAAAATTCATAGTTTGCATCCTTGCAGTACTTTACACAATCTTTATTCAGACAAACTCTTTTTGATGTCAAAGGGTTTCTTGAGGATTCCTGAATGAGAACTTACAAAGGCAGGGAAATGTATGCAGTTATGATTTCTAATAGTTAAGGTTCAACAGGCTCTTTCAAATATATTTTTTTTCATTAACTGCAATGTGATTTTGACAGACCCATATGGCTGCATATTTGTATAATCTTGATATCCATTGTTGTTTTCCCAACCTGCTGAGGAACACTAGCTTTAACATCTGCACAAACTGAAGGACACCTAGAGGTGTTTGATGAATGTGGCCATCACATGGCTTAATTTACAGCACCCCTTCTTTATTCATGGTGACAGGATGCATGTGTTAAGATGCATTATACCTTAGAGCCTTTTACTTCCATGTGCTCATGCAGTTCATGAATAGCCCACAAGTAACTCAAATCCCAGCAAAAAAATGATAAAAAAATAATTCATGTAGGTCATATTTGCTAATTTTGGATTCTCAAAGTATACTTACAATCAGGCTTTCCAATGTACTTTCCAAAATTCTAGCTGCGAGTCTTTTCACTTCTTTTGGAAACATGTTTTTGCACTTCTGACTAAAAAGTATACACGTAGTATGATCTTTTGTGTAATTGGCAATGAATTAGTACTTATCTGAAACTCTTTTCCCAAAGCTTTCTTAAAGTGGAACAAAATCTCATCCCAAACCCTGACAGTGTGAATTATTCTCCTAGCATTCAAGTATTTTACATCACCAGTTTTATAAAATTGTCATGACTAAAAAATTAGAAATGAAAAGGAAACCAGTTAATCATAAAATTGAGAAATAAGTGATAGAAATATTGAAGTGTAGACAGATGGAAAAATGATACTAGTTTAGGCTGTGCTCAGATCACTCCTTGCTTATCTCCAAAATTCAGCTTATTAACTCATTTTGGACCAGAATATATATTTTTTCTCCAACTATACTGCCTGAGTAGTTGCTTTGTTTTCTTTTTCACTCCCTGAGAACATGTAGCAGAGGTCATTTTTTAACATCAAGTGCATGCTTCCAATGGGACCAATTTCTAGAAGCTGAAAGGTTTGAGTGGTGATGGGGTGCTCTCACTTTTTCTTTCTTGCCAAGTAGCTAATAACAATTTTCTGCTCTGAGCCAGACAGTCAAACTTTTCCTAACTCTACAACTGATTCTACACTTCTGTGATGTCAGAGAATAGAGGAAGGGAAAATAGATACTCTTTTCTTTTTTTTTTTAATTTTTCTTCATTATTTAGTTGTTTAGAAGCAGTAATAACAGCTTGCCTCTGTTGAAAAAATTTTAATAGCCAAGAAAAAAAAAAATATAGTTTGCTGTGACTGCAGAGTAAAGCAAAATTAAAGATCAAATACACTGCCCAATAGCCAGGCTTTCTTTTCCATGGTTTGAGAGGCTTTATATATCCTAAATTTCCCATGTTAGTCACAAACACTTAAGCTGACACTTTGGGCCCAATTTATCCCTGTGTCACATGAGAAATATTAGTAGTGGAAGTAAAAACTTGCTTGCACTGGAGTTGCTTTATAGCTTTCCAGCCACCACAAAAATTATGTGCACACTTAAAAGTATTACTTTAGAAAGCCTTCCAAGCAGTTTTAAAGGCTTTCACAGAACAGTGGAAAAGGACCTCTGGAAATCATCTACATCAACCCCCTCGCTAAAACAGGTTCACCTAGAGCAGACTGCATAGGGTTATGTTGAAGTAGGTTTTGAGTAAGTCTAGAGGAGACTCCACAAGCACTCCAGGTAGCCTCTTCCAGTTCTCTGTAACCTTCAAAGTAAAGAAGCTCTTCCTCATATTCAGATGGAACTTGCTATGTTTCAGTTTGTGCCCATTGCCATTTGTCCTGATGCTGGGTACCACTGACAAGAGTTTGGCCCAACCCTCTTGACACCACCTTGTGCTAATTGATAAGGTTCCCCCTCGGGCATCTCCTCTCAAGGCTAAAGAGGTCCAGCACCCTCAGCCTTTCCTCATCAGAGAGGTGATTCTCTCCCCTAATCATATCTGTAGCCTTCACTGACCCCACTCCAGAAGTTTCTTGTCTTCTTGAACTGGGGAGCTTCCTTCCACTTTTTTTTCTGGCACTTAATTGTGTTTTAAACATTTAGAGATTTCTCCTCTGTGCTCTTAGATTATTTTCCTTTTAATTCCTAGATTTGTAATGAATTTTTTTAGAGAATATTACAGAAGTTGAGCTAGAAAAATAATATTTGAAAAGAATGCTAAAAAAAGAAGTCGTGAGACAGACTATTAGCCTGAGCTGTACATTCAAATTTCTTTTTCATCTTTCTACCCTCCCTAACAACAGTTCTCTGGACTTTTACTTTTTGCTTAAGTGTGACACATTACAGGATTGCATAATTTCAGCTCTAACAAGAATTCAGACTCTATTTCTGCTCACATGGTAGTGTATGCTAGCAACATCCTGGCTTGCACTAGTTGGAGGGAGGTGATCTCTCCCCTTGGCTCAGCATGGACCCAAGGGCAGGGAGTCACAGCTGTCTTCTCTCTGCTGAGCTGCTGGGTTCAGCCCAATGTCCCTGACACTTTTGAGATGCTATTTCATGACTAGTTTCTTGGGGCTTGGTGCATTAATATGTATTTTAGTCACTACTTGGACCATGCACTCACCCTGAGAGTGTTTAATGTTACCAGCAACAAAATGAGCTCTGATTAAGAAATTATTTCTGACAGGAATGAAAAGATATTAGAAACAGGTGTTCCTGCCCTCATCCTCTGGTGTTTCCTCTCAATTTCACATCTTATTCACATACTTGCTAGAAGTCTGTACATAATAAAATCTCAAAGTGCTATGTTATAATTCCTGTTGGAAATCGGAGCCTCTCCAATATTTAATTACTCTGAACTGAAATTATGCAGGAGGATTGTCCCTTTTTCAATAACTTTTTGGAATACTTTAAACCATAAATAAAAATTCAATTTCCCCTTTCTTCTTACTCTCAGTAGGATTAAATAATGCTGTAAAAGATAAATCAAATCCCAACTTCTTAAGCTTCTTTCGTTGCTTTAAATTTATTTGTAATTTCCAAAATAAATCACATTTGAACTCAAACCTCTCTGCCCCTTAGCCATAATCCTTTTGTCCTTCAATATTGCCTCTATCTAAGTAACACTGGGGGAACAAAATATGGGTTATAGCTTTGTCACCACAACTTTTATCTAAGTTCTTTACTGGCACCAATGTATTTGCCTTGTGATGGACCTAAAATCTTGTCTCTTTTCTTATTTGGAAAAGTCATACTGCTGTTTAATTAGATTTTTAAAATTTTGAATGTCGAGGAGTAAAGATCAATTTAGTAGGGGTGGGGAGACGAAAAAGGATTCAAAACTTGAGAGAGCAAAGGAGAAATTCTAAGGACAGTGAGGACATTCAAACAACTCCATGTCTTCAACAGAGACAAATGTCACCCTAGGTTACTGTTCAGAAAATATCCAGATGGTTTCCTCTGCCTTTCTTTATGACTTTCTATCAGGCCATCCTCAAATAGATTCACTCCTCTATTTTTAGTTCATTCATTATTCCTCTTCAACTCCCTCTGTGGTGATGAAGGGACATGTCTGGTGTCAGTGGAAGCAATTTGAAATGAATAGATGTGCTAACTGACCCCTTCACAGCTAGATCACAAAAAAACATTTAGTACTGCTATTTATGGTCTGCACAAAGGATTCAAACTCTTAAATTACTTCAAAACAAAAGTATCATTTGGAGGTTATTGCCACAGCTTGTCCTACACAATTACTTTCTAGGCTAGAAAGCTGTTTACCAGTCACCAAAAAGTGGATTTTGGTTCTCAATAATTGCATTCATAAGTAATAGCAAGATTTGCAGGTATGATTAACAAGAGGTAAACTTGAGTGTCAGATATTGCCTCAAAAATAACTTAGAAAAACAGTCTAAATCAAATATGTATCATCTATACTTTGATAGCCAAATTTAATCTATCAAATGCAATCTAATTTGATTTTTAATAGGTGTAATACAATAAACAGTATATTGTTTGACAGATTTAGAAAAAATAGGCTATTATATTCAATAATTCTACTAGGTCTGCCAATCACCTGGACTCATCAACAGGTAGAACTAAAAGTTTGCAAAAGTTTCAGATTCAAAGCAGATCTTTTAATCTATTGTTCTCAGGGCACATATTCAGTGAACTCTTCTTCTATTGTATAGTTTAATACTGTAATAAAACTTAGTGTACTTTTACTGCATCTTTCAAATTGTTTGTCCAGGTTGCATATTTTTTTACATGTTTCAATTGATTTTATTTTTTCTTTTTATCCTCCCAGAATTTCACAAAGTTCCTTGCCCTTTTCTATTTTCTATACTTTTCCTGTAATGGATATTGAAGTGTATGTGTTAGCTCAGATATATATCCTCCATATTAGATGGGTTTTGAAGAAAATGCTCAGATGGAAACTGAGCTGTGTTCTATCTGGTAGATGGGCAGAAAATTCAGTACTTTTTGATACGGGTTGCAGCCAGATTGCATTGCTACTGAGAAACCACACAGAGGTCAGGAGACAAATTTAGAGGTACATATCCCAGTAAAAATCTAAGTATCTGACAGGAGAGACAGACATGGTAGACATGCGGAACAAAAAATCAGTGAGACCTCAATTTATCTTTTAACAGTTGAATGACAGCTTTCCAAGTAAGTGAAGGTTGGCCAAAAAGGAGCTGATAAACAATGGACAGTAGCATTGTAATTTGACAAGGTGAATTTGACTGGGAGTTTCAGATACCAAAAGCCACAGCAGACAACCTGTAAGATGACACAAAACCAGGAAGGTAGAAAAGGTATATAATACTTCTTACCAAAGTTATATCTGAACCAGGAAATTCTAGCGGATTGAAAATTACGCTACCTTTAATCTAAATTCAATGGAAGGACACACGTAGCCAGAAAGGAGTTCCAGCTATTCAGTTTAGGCAATGATTATACATGGGCCAAGTCTCACTTCTCCAGGTTTGTTTACCTCTCTCATTTGACTCAGGAGCCACTCCTACTATTTCAGTTTAAAAACTCATATGGCTAAATTGAGATGAGAAGAATCCTACTCACTCTAAGTAACAGCACAAGTAAGGTTATGTGAGGTGTACTGAGAGCTTGTAAAATGTGTCATGGATATCCAATTCTATAGTTTTACTGCTCCAGAACAGCTTGTTCCATGTCACCAAGAAGACTACAACAATCCTACCGGGGAAAGTGCTTTTCTTTTTGTTTTGTGTGTCCTCCCCACGCACAAGACAAAATATAGAATCATAGATTCACAGGAATGTTAAGGATAAAAAAGAGCTCTAAGATCATGGAGTTCCTAAGGGCCACATTTATGTTAGACCACAACTGAACAGAAAGTTGATTAATCTGTATCAACTTTCTTTTGAAAAGAAAATCAGAAAGATCATATTTTAAATTGATAATTTGTGACCATGCGATGTGAGCAGCCATAAAGGTGGTCTGATTATGAAGGGAAAACTACTGAACAGAAGAAATTGTCTGATGAAAAACAAACCCAGGAAAGTGTAATGGCCACTTATCATTGGTAAAAGTGAGAGCAGTCTGGAAAAAAAAAATTGAACTGAAACAAGAACCATTAAACCCCATCATCTATTGGCAGTTACAGATGAAAAATCAGAATTAACCGTATCTATTAGCTGCCTGAAGTTGTGATGTTCTATACCCTCATGTGTCTGATATATAAAGGATTTGAGTTTTATACTAAATAGAGGCTCTCTAAGAGTATGCTGTGTGGCGCATAGTTTTAATTTCCTAAATATGAACACTGAGCACAAACTTTCCATGAGACCTTGGACTGTCACTGGGGCTTCCTGGCTCCAGACTCTGACACAGATAATTTGTGAAGTGAGACCTTGTTCTTTTTCTATTTCCTTCCTTCTTGTGCTTGGTTTGTGTCGCAAAAACATAACTAAAGCCCCAAATCTGGATGCATGAACAGCCTATTAACTTTAGTCTTGTTGCATTCAGAAGAGCCAGTCAGGTACATGAATAGCATGGTTTACTGAATGCAGCATATATGGTTGTTTTGGATTGCTGGTGGCAAATACAGTAAACGCAGGATATATAGCATTAATAATATGACTGCAACCGCTAGGTTTAATTTCCTGGGTCAACACTCATTATAGCCAAAGATGGAAGATTTACCAAAAGGTACCATTTTGGGGAAGGGGAGGATGACAAACCTGTTAATCTCTGCCTATGAATTTCATATTTCTCTGCCTATGAATGTCAAGTTCTCATCACCCAGTTAGGTATGAAACATTTTATACCTTATTAACCACTATAGTGTGTATGGCTGTGGATGGGTGTGTGGTCAAACATTCCATTCTGTGTAGTTGCATTGTATGGAAAATTTCTTGGTAGGAGATGTACTTGATTTGTATAAAACCAATTAGAAGAAAAGACAGCCTCTTCCACCTCCCTCCAGGTTTCTCCCTGATGCCATTGCAACACCAACCACAAGATTTCCATTTGGTTTTTGTGTTTGCACTGCAAACCCTATCACAGGTTGAGCTTTGCATTTTCTTCACTGTTTCAGGTTTCCAACAACTTGGTTTGGTTTTTCCTCCTATCTCTGCAATGGCTGTGTCACCCTTTGAGATCAACTGGCTCCTTCTGAAATCTAATTCACTTGCTACACATCACACATCTCTGTAAGCAATCAACCATATCTGCATTGACAAGTTGCTTCACTAAAGATAAATTTATAGCAGTATATCTGTATAATATACCAGTATATACCTATTTGGTTGTTGATGTTACTGGTTGTTGCTATTATTGATTGCTGCCATACTGTTTGAATGATACTATATTACTGATTTAGGATAGTAATTGTTAATAGCTGATTACCAATAAGCTATACCTATTGATACAGATTAAATAAACTATAATCTATTGGATATAATAGATTATGTATGTTGTCTTTATTAATCAGAAATATATTTACTAGTGGTGAATTTGTGGTAGTTTACTTGCTAAAAGGAATTTTTGTGGTATTTTGTTATCCTGTAGTAAAATAGAGAAATTTAGAAAATAAAGTCTCTGTGTCCTCGTGTATTACTGAATTTTTTGAACCTGTAGTCATGACGTCCACATGGTCTAAGGCCAGGTAACCCTTCAGGTTCTTCCAACATGTCACTTTCTTAGTAGTTCTAGAAAGCCAATGAAAAATGATAAAATTTGAAGATTATAGAGTTGCTTTTATGACCATTTTGAGTCATATGAACTAGTTATATCAGCATAGATAAGAACTGGAGAAACAGATACAAAAAAACCACAAAGACAGGATTTCTACTACCAACAACACAATACTTGCATTTTAAATTTAAAATGTGTGAAGTTTTTCTCTACAGAAGCATTTGTTACATAGAATGTTCTCAAAAAAGTAGAGAATTATCACCTGCAATTCAAGTTGCCACTTAATTCATGACTTTAAGTAAGTTTTCTTTCCTCTAGTAAATAGAAAACAATAAGAGCTGGATAGGATGTTCTCTCTGGGAATCTAAGAATCTATAAAACACCAAATATTCTAAGATTAATAATATGATCACCAGTCTATGCAAAGTCATAATGCTGCACCTTAGAATAGAGCATGAGAATACAAACCACAGGATTTCCAGACTCAAGAGAAAGTGATAGAAAAATGTTACTGAAAAAAACAGTACAATTAGTTGCCCCAGTTTTTTGGGCTCTGCTGTCTCTGTGCAAATGAAGTACATGTCTGCAGCAAAGATTCTTTCCACAAATACGAATGAATGACATTACACTGCTCTTCTCTCTCATTAGAATCTAACAGCTGATGACCACTTGCTACAGTTATTGAAAATATTTCACCTTTTACAAGTGAAGATAATCAAGTTTATAACTTTTTTTCTGGTAAGATCTGTTAGCTACCATCTACTATAGTGTAAATGGTCCAAGTATCATGACATCAAAGAATTTTAATAATTGTACTTTATACTGTCTTTTAGCAATATTTCAAGGCAACATACAGTTAATAAATGTCATTCTGAAGTAACTGAATTGAGAGTTTTGTTCAATTTTTAAAATTATTTATTTACTGGTATGAAAAAATGCATGTCAAAATGTGTGTCATATAAAACATTTGTTAGCTTTGCTTGGGGAAAGAAAGTATAGAAATTGTGTTGCTGAGTTGCTTCACTTTACAAAGAAAGTCTGGGGCCAAGGGTGAGAAGAAATGGAGAGAAGGATGTATAGAAGGCCATAATCTGCTAGGTAACAGCAACTGGAATTCAGGCCATTTTTAAAACCACAGACTCAAAACAATTCCTGAATATCAAAGAATACAAGACCTGTCTTTGTACAAGGATTCAGAATTTTGTGCTGTCTAATTAAGCTAAAACTGGAATTTTTCCTTTGTTATTTCTGCACAAATAAACTACAGTTTCTACACACATTTATTTCCAGAGACCACCTTCTACACAGGAGGCAGCTCCTATGCTGGGACACATCACTGTGCAATCTAACTCCTCGAAGAAAAAAGTTATGTGTAGTCACATTTACTAATCGTAGCTCTCTTATTTAATTTTTTCAACAATGCTGTCCTGCTGTGCATTTTCTCCCTGTTTTCTCATTTAGAAAAACAGCAATAAAAAGAGGGGATTATTGTCCCAGTCATGTACAGTGCAACTGTATCATGAAGCAGTGAACAGCGACCATGTCCAGCTGTGCTTTAAGTGTTACACACACAGGTTTTGCATATGCATATTTGGAGACCCACCTGCTGAGTTAATACAAAAAAAAAATCATATTGTGCAGAATTTCTAAAGAGAAAAATATGAGAATATATTATAGAGCATAAAACCAGAAAATAACAATAGCATACAAAACCAGTTATTTGAAAAGCACATGAAAAATATCACAAAAATGTAATTAACTGAATACATTGATTTCATTAAGTTATAATGGGATCAGTCCAACTTCTCCTTGATTTCTAGATACAGTATAAATATGAAACCTAAGAAAGATGTAAAGACAGATGTGATGTTGATTTTGGTTCTTTTTTTTGTTCTGAAATGGGAATATGACAAAGGAATTGAGATTATGAAGCATCGCACAAATAGTGTAGCTGTCTTATTTTAATGCATATTAACATAACTAGCAGTTTATAGCTTTATTTTTGACTTGAATCAAGACTGCCTTGTATTCACATTTATAGAATTACTGACACCTATTCCTGTATTCCATCGACCAAGGAAGAATGTCTGTACCAGGCAAACTCTGCTAATTGGAGTAAAAACCACTTTACCTTTCAAGTGATTATGAGATTTTGAAAGGTATGTTTTAAGCAGTATTTTACATGACTGTCTTCTATTGATCATTATTTTCCTCTCCTTTGCCATTCATTACTTTGTAGTAATTTATAACATTGTTTTCTTGTATTTCTTTTCCATAACATTAGAAATGAAAACTCAAAGGATGATGTTATAACACACTGCTATAACGGCAATTGCTTTTGAAACTCCGAAAACTGCCAAGGTGTTCTTCAACTTACTTCATGGTGGAAAGTTCAAAGAAGCAAAAGGAACAGTGTGTGGATATTGGATGCAGTTGAATGGATAATGCAAGATACTGATGCCTAGACCAATGGAGGAAGAGAGAGTGATGCTTCTTTTTCTTCCTATACATAATTTTCCTATAATTTTGTTTGATCTATCACTTTTCACTTCATGGTGTTACCAGTTTTCAAAATTAGCCTTCCATGCACTTGTAGGGGTGCCACTGATCCACTCAAGAAACAGAAAGCTGGATTCTTTTGCTTTAGCAAGTTGGGCAGAATTTAAATTTAGATATAAGCTATCATTTAAAACTTTGGCTTTAATTCTACGATGCTTATACATAGGAAAGAGCAACAGCAGGAATGTAAACCTTCTGGAAGATGGAACTGTGGTCAGGATTCATGCCTCCTAATTTTAGCTTTAAAAATATAAAAGGAATATTTATTTTTAGTTGGTCACCAAGGCTATCTTATAAAACCAGTGGAAAAGGAGTCAAGAGTCCATTTTTTACTCATTAATATCTCTGAAGCCAATGAAAAGGCAGAGGTTCCTCTGCAGCCTAACTTGGATGCTCTGAATCATTTTCTAGAGGAGTCTCTAGCTCATCATGGAGTACAGTGAGATCTGCTGGGTTATTAGTCTCATTACAGAATATCCCCTGGGGCACACCTATAGATCACACTGTCATTTCTCTTACCTTAGTGCTCTGTTTCAAGACAGAATTAATTATCTGCTGGGGTGCCTTTCTCTTTTCTGTGACTCTAAGATCTGAGTCCAGCTACCTTAGGCTAGACCATGCCTTTTAGGTGAACTAAGCTTGAAAAGATCAGTATCACTCCACATATAAAATATAAAGGTGCTAAAGAGAATCTGAACTTCATTTAAGATGATAATTCAATTTCACCAGAGGACCTAATCTGTGATTTTAAATCAGGAGTCCTCTGTATTAACTCTTCAATACATTACAATATCCTTCATAATTCAGAAGAATTTTTGAAATTATTACATTAATAGTTATCTCAGCTTCCTCTCCAAAAATTCTTAAACCACAAGGTAAAAGTGAACTATGAAAGTTGTTCATTTTTAGGAGTTTATGTTAAACTCCTGATACTATATTTAAATAATGTTTTTTGAAAGACATAAGAAGAAAGCACACAGCAGTAAAATATACTTATTTCATTGTAACATGATTGGATTAGTTGAGTATGTGAAACACATACTTTTCTGTAAATTTTCTGTAGCTCTCTGATATTTTCTCTCTCATAAGTGAAGCTCTAACAAAACTAAAAAGGCAACACCTTAGTTTTAATGCAGGTTATTCAGGTAATAATATATAAAGGAGTTGAAGTAGCAGGAATTGCAAAAAGTATGTCTTTCAGGTACATTTAAAGATAAATTTCCTCTTCAGTTATTTTCAATGGAAAGCCTACCTGTTCACAACTCTAATTCAGAGCTTTTGGGTATATAAAATTCCATAAACTGTCTCTTCTAATTGCAGAAAGCAAGTTATTAGAACAAATGGTGCAAGTGTTTACGAGTAAGAGTTTAATTTGCTTTCTTTATATGTTAATCCATATCATTAATTTCTTTCTTATTGAGCTAATGGAACTCTAGGGGTGGTACCCTAAAGCTGATGTCAATTGATGAATTTCATCTTTAGTACCTCCTGGTTCATTAAACATTTCATTCATTAAGACTATTACATATTTTATGCAATTTTGATCATCTGCATTTGCAGATTCCTCTTAAGGCCAAATACATGTGAGCAGCTATTCCTTTATTTTAGACTTCATGGAATGCTCAGTCTTACTATGGAGAGGAAACTTACTCGGAGAAGAAACTGCTGTAATAGTGCCCTTCATGTGCACCATCCTTTTTTTATTTATTTTCACTCTTTGCATGTATTTGTTCACTTTATTGGACAAATACACATTCAAATAGAAAAAACGGAGTTACAAATACAGCATTTGGATCTATTAAGAAGGAAAGTATTCTGCAATGAAGGAGTCTATCAGGTGGTGGTCCTGTGTTAAAAGTTATCCAGAGCTTATAATTATGAATAGTTTAGACCAGATTTCATTAGATTAGATTAAATAATGGCACATTAAATAAATGCTACTTCTTTGATTTTTTGTCCATGTCTGCTGCTATCATAGGACGTAATGATATTATACTATATGCAGAGATTTTAAAATTTTATTTATGTACTAACTTCCTTAAATCCTAAATTATTGCTAATTTGATGAGAAATTTAAGACTTTAACAAATGTTAATTCTTTAAAACTGATCATTTAGAGAATTTACCTATTGTCCTTAACCAAAACCAAAAGTGCTCCACAATTCAGTGAAGCAAAAATATTTTTAAAAATTATTTTTACATTGCATATAGAAATTATGAGATTAAGATTTTCCGTAATTTCCCATAAGAAATTTTCTTATCATAAACTATAAAAATGTTCTTATATATTCATGGAAAAACAATGCAATCCCTACTGTGCCAATGCTGTTGGCTCATGGTCCCCAAAAACTGCTTGGTTGCACTAACTTGATTTCATAGTGTCCTGGTTTAAGGCAAATTAGGGGGAAAACCTCTGGAAGGAGT
>VWZS01006888.1:0-73522 GCA_013397075.1 Rhabdornis inornatus
TTCCCTATGTTAGATATATAAAACAATGTTTACAAACGTAGGTGCATTTCCCACCAATAACGCAGGGAAAAGGAGTGCTCCTTCTTGTGAAGGAAGTAGAGACTGACTACTCACGCTTGAAATACCAGCTCGGAATCAGCATGGAATCTGGCTCTAGTTCAGGGACTGGAACAGCACTCTCTCTGTCCACAACTACAACCAAACACCCACAAGAAGTCACCATCACATGCACTGCCCTCATGGTCACACCTCAAGACCTGCTTGTGGAAGGTACTGACAGGGCACACACAGGCAGGTCTGTATTCTCACAGCAGCCTGGGGGTCTGGCAACCCTTGGGACACTGAGCTGGCAGCTCTCACATGAAGGGAAAAGCCATGGCATGCCCACACGACCCGTGGGCAGGGCAGCCCTGAAGCCTAGCCTGGATAACCAGAGATGAGTGATGGATAACCAGAGGTGAGTGATGGATAACTCAGTGCTGAAGATTCTGGGCCTGAACTACCCCTCTCCACCTCCCTGCTCCTTAGGAAACTCTCTCCATGCTGCACCCGGAAGCAGCTGCAGACCCTCACACCTCCCCTGGTGTGTCTGCCCCACTGCCCACACCATGGTGGCTTCCAGGCTCAGCTGGCCCTGGTCCTGGCCTCACTGCCACCAGCCAGGGCTCTGTGCTGGCCCCTGCCTGCCTACCTGCTCCCTGCCCAGATACTGGAGCACTCTGGACATTCTGGGCTTGCAGGGCCAGGAGAAAGAGGAGGAGGAGGTAGTGGGTCAGGACCATGACCCCCCCGACTCGCAACATTCTGCTGCCTCCACTGCCACCACTGCTGCTGCAGTGTTGCCCAGAGTGAGCACTGAAGAGCACAGGGGGGCTCTGGAACCTCCCATCAAACGGGGCTCTGTGATCTCATGTTGAAATGGAATCGTTGAACTCAGGTCACCATCAGGCCCTTACTCCTCTGCTATTGCTCCCCAGTGTATGCCCATGTTGCCTGTGAATTCCTGGACTTTCTCTGTGTTCACTTTTCTTCGGTCTGCACAGGCCTGGAAGGAGCACACGTAGAGGAGGGTGTATGTATTTTGGGAGGCAGCACTGTGAATAGGAATGCAGAGGCACTCTGATCTTGCTCCCCAGACATCGCTATCAAAAGCCTCATATGAAGGCTGCATTAAAAAACCCAACTCCAAGTGCGTTTCTTGGGTATTATTTTTGTCTGTCAGCATTTTGGCAGGTGTTACATTCCACTGAAGGAAACTGCGAAGAATTGTTTTACATTTAGATGGTCAGGAACGAAATTAATCCAGACAAGGCAATGTTGTATTTGAGCACCGTTTATTGGTAAGGAAAAAACAAAATGAACACAGATTTACCCAAATGAAGGATTGCTGGAAAAGTCAGAAAAAAGGGAATGAAAATGCAAAAGAAATGGGGGGAAGAAGAGAGACAGAGAGGAGAGATGGAGAGGAAGAAAGGGCAGTACCATCAGTGGATCAGGGAGTGCTTTTGGCATCCATGTGACGGGGGCAGGGTTTGATGGGCTGCCTACTGAACGAGCCTGCACAGCTCTTGGAGAGGCATGGCTTCACAGGCACAGCTCCTACGTCAGTGGTCAAAGGGACATGTGGTGAGTGGGCACTCAGACTGGAGGTCCAGGACACTGGAGAGGGTCATGGCGAGGATTTCAGCCATGGGCTGGATCAGGGTGCAGGGCAGGCTGGATCAGCAGGCAGGGATGCAGGGGCGAAGTGGCAGTGTGGCTTTACACATTTGACATATAGTGTTAGTCGATGTCAGAACTATGGCACTCATTTTCCCAACAACATGGTGAATTAAATGGATTAAACATGGAACAATGCAGGGTAAAAACATCAATATAGCCAAGCTGCCGGGTGTCTTCTGTCTTCACCCTGCAACAGAAAGATTCTCGGTCCTCCCAAAGCTGAGAAAGTAACTATATCCTCCAGATGAGGACATAATCCATCTAGTGTTAATTTTGTGCTCTTTTCCTTAAGCATCTCTTGCTCTCCAGGCATATTCGTCCAAAGGGATATGGAGCACTAATTGTACCTTTCTGATGGTCAGGAGTTCTGCCAGCACTAGCTGTTCAGGATGGGTTGCTGGAGTGTTCCAGGCTAGTATGAACAGGTGGGGTTGTTGGCACTTGGGGACGAAAAAAGCATTAACCTGGGGGTAACCATTCACCCCATCTGTTGCTCACAAGCAGCATTTTCCCATTTTGTTTTTTGTGGTTTTAGGTACCTTTTTAGTAGTCCATTTGTCCTCTCAACTATCCCATTTGCCTGGCGATAGGGTGTGTGAAATACTCACTGAATTCCCTCCTTGGTAGTCCACTCTGGTGCCACTTCCACTGCAAAGTGGGTACCACTGTCAGATTGGATAGCTTGGGGTTTGGGGGAAATCCAAACCATTCTCTCACGGCCTTAAGGGTGTTTCTCCCTGTGGCTCAGGCAAAAGCCATGGCTTAGGTGAGTCCCGAAATTATTTCTACCCCTACTAACACATTGTTTTTCATCTGGTCTCTTGAAGGGTCCAACATAATCAACGTGCCAAGCCTGCCATAATCCTTATCCTTCTCTTAAATGTGGTGGAGGCTCTTTCAGGGGCTGTCTTTCAAGTTGGACTCAACATTCTTCATAGGCTAAAATGCATGTCCTGCAATTTTCCCTGGTGACAGGCCAACCTTGGGCATGTGCCTCTAGGAGTAAGTCTTTTGTCCCGATGTGGTTTTGCTTCACATATAGCTACTCTAGGAGGCATTCCCGGGTATCGGCTACTGCCTCCTGATGTGGTGGGGCAAATATGGCCAATTAATCTACTTTGTTGTGGCAGATCCATTTGCCAGCTGTATTGTCTCCTGCTTGGTGGGTAGTCATCCACACTACCTCAAAGTCACTTTTTTTGTCAAACGTTAAGATGTCCTGCCACTTTTCCTTTTCCCAAACTGGAATTCCATTTACTTCCCACCCATTCTGTTCCCAAAATGGGAACCATTCAGTACAGCCCTTGAAGCCAGCAAAGCAGTTAATATAGATGTAGACAGGATAGGCGGGCAGAGATTTGTGTTTAAAAACACTCCATTACTTCTGTGTTTAAGAACAGCCACTAGTTCTCTGACCTGCAAACTACCTTCACCCTAAGTGACAAATTGTTTTTCAGTATCTGTCCGCAGGACGACTGCACAGTACTTCTGCATTTTGCCCTCCCACTTGGCCAAGGCATCAGTGAACCATGTATTTTGCAAGTGTGGGGAAAACAGTGGTGCAACTTTTACTATGGAAGGGAGACGAGTGTCACCTTCCTGACCTAAGGTTCTCCTTTCATGAATGGTTAGTAATTAGGTGGTGTCTTCTGTTACTTTAAGATGTCACAGTAGCGTTCTATTTGTGCATACCATTTCCTTTCTGAAGCTCCCTGTGCTTCAGTAAGGGGGAGGTCTCCCTGCTAAACTGGCTTTATAACCTTGAAGACCCTTGAAGAGGGGACCCTCAGTACAATGGATTGGTGCTGTTGTGAGAAAGGACCAGGAGACCAGCTCCTTTTTTTAAGGCCTTTATTGAACACAGCTTTGGGTGGGGAGCCTGAGGGGTCGCACACACCACCGCTGCTCCCGATGGACAATGCTGAGGAGGAGGAGATGTGCAGCTTTGTCTCTCAGCAGAGCTGGGGCTTCCGTCCTCATGGGAGTTCTCAGGAAGACCCATGTTGGTTCGTGGTCTAAGGGTGTAATTTTGACTAAGTGCGGTCGAAGTTACAGTGACAGGACGGAACCCGGCTCTAGTTGACGGTCTGCTGGGCTAGAGTTACAGTTTTTACTCTTTTGTTATATGCTGGTTTGTTGTTTTGGGGGTCCAAACTGCACTAAAGGCCCCTCATTTGCATATGGTTCATGTGCAAGTCCTTCTGGGAGCAGCGAGTGTGGTTCCTGATGGAAAGGGTCATGGACACAGGGTAAGTGATGGGAAGGAATACAAAATACAGGATCAGCAGAACATGTCTTAACTTCTCAAGGGATATTAACACTTAACAATGACAACAAAAGGTAAGTTTTTGGATTTTAGCATTTAACATTCAATAGCAAATTAACACTTTAATTAAGAGCTTATTAACACCTAATATTCAATAGTAAACTAACACCTTAATCAAGAATTTGTGGTTTTGGGGTTTTATTCTTTACACTGTATCATGCTGTCTGCTTTTCGCAGGGTCAGGCTGATCACAAACAGGCCCCTTTCCCACATAGCATATTTTTTCTCTGCATCCCTAAAGTTCCTCAAGTAGAATCCTAAGGGCTGGGAAGGCCTCTTGGATGCCTTCTGCCACAGGTGCACTAATAAGCCAGATTGAGCAACCCCCCATTCAATTTGTAGAGAATCAGATGGATGTATAGGACCCAGTTCTTGGTGGTTTGCAGCTTTGAACACTTGCAGCTGCAGGGCTTCCTCATGGAGAGGGGTCCAATCCCATGGACCAGCATTTGCTTTTGTGTAACAGATCAAAAAGAGGATAGGCAATAATGGAAAAATCCAGAATATGCTTTCTCCAGAATACAAGCATTCCTAGGGTTTCCTGTAATTCCTTCTTTGGCATTTAACTTGTTCCGAATTGGAAAGAATGTCTTTGGGCATGCATGTCATTCCTCTTTTCCACCAGATTCCTAGAAAATTTACTTCTTCTGAAAGAGTTTGAATTTTCTCTGGAGGGTCCTCTAACTCTAAACCTTCCCACTGAGTGATAATGTCCCAGCCTTCTCCTTCTGGTTCCCTCCTATATCATCAATACATGGACAAACTTTAACCGACTCTCTTAACAATTTTCCTGGGCAGAGCATGGTGAGCCAGGGTAGGTGAATGCTTATATCCTTGAAGAAGCCTAGTAAATGTATATTACTGCTCACCCCAGGTAAACATAAAGAGGTGCCAATCCCCTGGCTGCAAAGGCATCATAAAAATCATGTCTTTAGTATCAGTAGTGACCATGAGGCCCTATGTGCCTGCTCCTGGATGGTGACTATGAGCTCAGCAATCTTAGGTATGGCTGCTGCCAGAGGATTTATGTTGGCATTGAGGTGGATCTAGTCAGTCGCCATTTGCCATTTGGTTTTTTCACTAGTCACACTCAGGAGTTGAATGGTGAATGAGCAGGTGTCTTGGTATGAAAGACAGGAATGTTAGTAATTGTTTTTTAGGTCTGGCAGCTGTTGTTAATAAAATGTCTCTGAAGCTGTTACCAGTGTGTTGCCTAACACACATCCAGCCTCCATACTCCCACCTACCTGAGGGAAACAGGGCTTTTAGTTTACCTGTCTTGGCTTTGCCGGCATGTCTTCCTTACCTAGATCCATTGGGGGGTGCACTAGGGCTTCCATTACACTTTTTGGACATTTTGTCTAGCTGTTCTGTTACCACCTTTTTCACTACATCTGAGGAGAGCCCATCCATCACCCTTTTTGGGATTCTCTTCCTTCATTCTTCTCTTCTGAGCCCAGATAGCCTGTGTGGTGAGCAGGTGGTCCCGTCTCCTTTGGTTGGATCAGGGGGGATTCTGGGTGATAGTCTTGGGCTCAGATGTGTATGCCTCACTGCATGAGTCTCCAGTCTGCTCACAGCTGCTTTGACAGGACTGTATTTTCACCCAAAATTAATTAATTCCCCCCAAGTCCACACCTTGCCTACCCAGGTTGGGGAATTGTCTGCAGGGCAGGAGGTGATACCTTGTAGTGCAGCAGCGACCTTTTCTAAGGGGGGTGGAACCTGTATCCTTCCCTGCAATTAAACACTGACTGGTTTTAGAGAGTCAGGAAGCCCAGTAATTAGAGGAGTCAAATTAGAGGAGTCATTCTCTTGGCATCTACCATGAGCATCATGGAGCATTCTTGGAAAGGGACTAGTTTGCAGTTGTACATCATTTGCAGACAGGCTGCTTTGTGGACAGTCTCCAGTAGCTGGTTAGTAGTCTCTTCTATAGTAAGGGTATCGCCTCTTTCCAGGGGGTTTAGGCTACCAGCCCAATATGCAGCCCTCTGGGTCAGAGACCACAGCACCTGACAGTCTCCAGTGGTGAGGAAAACACGAGGACCCCATAACCCATTGCCTCCTTCTCACTGAGTAAGATCTTCACTACTTAAAGCGATATACCACACATACTCAGTTTTGATTTCACGGGGGTGGCAACTGAATTCCTGTTTCAGTTGAACTAACTCTGTAGCTGTGAACGGCACTTCTTTCAGTGTTGTGAGGGGGCTTGATCCTGATCATTCTCACATGAGTATTCAATTTTTATTAGGGAGTAAACGTAGACTGCAGCTTCAGGCTGCACACCAACTGCGAGTTGTCTTTTGGGATATATGGGAGCGACAGCTCTGGCCGTGGCATCATCAGGGAGGAATGATGTGGTGGCTGCAGGACAGGCAGCTCCAAAATCAGTGGCCACGGGACCGGCAGCTGGTAAGGTCAGCAGCGTCCTTTGCTAAAACGTCCCCCAAAACCTGCTGCAAGTTGTCATTATGCACTCTTTTGTCCTCTAGTTTTACCCTTCAAGTCCATGTTGTGGACCTGCAGGGACTGCACCAGCGCTTGCAGGTACTTGATTGCCATTGTATCCTGGCAATGCAGGGTAGTCCTCTCTTGTATAGCAGTTGTCAGAGCCACCCCCAACACCACACATATGGCTGCCTTCCTCTTCCTGGGTTTAGACCTCACTTCTGACTGCAAAGCTGAGACCTGGTCTATAATAGTTTGTAGTCTGTGCCAGTGATGCCAGCCCACTCTAATCTGGACACTGAGAGTCGGGCTGTAAAAGTCTCCAGGAAATCGAGTAAGCAGCAAGATGAATCTCTGTCTTGCTCTTCTGTTTCAGCATGTGCACTTCTTTTTTGTGTTTCCAAACCAAGCATCCCCCAAAACCACACAAAAGGTTGCACTTTTTGGGGAGGGTCACACCTTGCACACAGTGAAAGAAGGGGCAAAACAGCTTCCTGAGGAGGGTCACACTGTAAATAACTCCAGGTGCCCCGAATACTGCTCCCCAGGAGGACACATCTTATGGCACCAAGCCAATTATCTGCAGAGATGGGGTATTATATTTCCCAGGAAGGGCCACTGTGTAAAAATTGCCTGAAATGCTCCAAACACTTCCTGAGAGAACACACAAAAAGAGTTACAGCAAGGGGGGTGAAATGCTTCCCAGGAAGGGTCACAAGACTGCGCAACGAAAACACTTTTTGAGAGGATAAAGCTTTAATTACCACATCAGTTACAGATAAGGAGGTGAAATGGTTCTCAGAAAGGGTCACACTGTAGCAAGTTCCAAATTGCCCATGTAAACAGCAGAGGCATGGACTCAGACCAGCAGGAAATGTGAAAGGCATTCGAAGAAACAAGCAGGTTTTCTACACTTCTTCAAGACACAGTATTTCCTTATATAGTAATTCTCACTAAGCGAGCTATCTCACATTGCCATGTCAGTAGCATGCTTTCATAATGTCCTTCTGTGGGGTGATCGTGAGACATTCAGGTGTCTGTCAGCTTCCAGCAGGCTCCTCTCTGCAGGGCTCTGCTGAATGGCACCTCCTCCCCCCAAGGTAAGGCAGAGACAAGCTTCTCTGTGCCGCCACGTGCTCCTTTGTGCTTCCATGTGCTGCTTTGTGCTGCCATGTGCTTCTCTGTGTCGCCATGTGTTCCTTGGTGCAGCCATGTGCTCCTTTGTGCTGCCATGTGCTTCTCTGTGTCGCCATGTGCTCCTTTGTGCCACCATGCGCTCCTTTGTGCTGCCATGTGCTCCTTTGTGCTGCCATGGGCTCCTTTTTGCCGCCCTATATCTGCCCAACTGTCCAATATCCTTAAACTCCAATGGACCAGGTACGGATCCCGTGCACTACCACCTGGAACTGAGGTTTGTGCACCTGGGTTATGGGCGATTAATCTGGTGAAACTAATTATGAGGATGGTGCCTTTTGTAAACCAATTCTCACTCACACACTAACCACTTCACTCACGCCCCAAGCACACTCTCAGCTCCCATACAAACAAATACTCACAATCCTCCAGATTTTTTTGTCTGCTGTTTTTTAGGGGGCCTTTTCTTCCCCCTCTTCTTTTTTGTTATTTGGTACTTTGTTGTCCCTGGGGTGTCGACCTGCAATCACCGGTGACCTGATGAGAAGCCAATTGGGCTGCTGAATTTGGTGGGGTGGGACTCCCTCTCGAAATCTCCTAGGGTCAGGGAGATGAGGCCTTGATCCCAGGCTATCCCCCATTTGCGAGAAACAATGGTCTGCCACGTGCTCATCTAGAAAATGGCTGCTCCGCCTTGCAACCCTGGCACCTCCCAAAGTTTGTCCGTCAGCTCTTCTTTGCCATCCATTGGTGGNGATCCCTTAATTGCACGTGCCAATCCATCACATTCCTTATCTATAACATGCCCAAACTAAAGAGGACTGGAAAAGACAGGATAGAAGAAAGGAAATGGAAAAGGAATAAGGGGGGGAGAGAAAGAGAGAGAAAGGGGGTACATAGAGAAAATGTGTGCGCTACCACCAGCAGGACTGGGGTGTGCTGTCTATGTCCATGCAATGGGGAGGGGAGAGAGGGGTGCTAGCTGCCTGCTAACAAGGCTGTGCAGCTCTTGGAGCAACGTGACTTCACAGGGGTGGCTCCCACAGTGATGGGCCACTAGACACACAGTGAGTGAGCACTTGGGCAGGAGGTCCAGAACCCTGGACAGCATCACGACGAGGGTCACAGTGGCAGGCTGGCTCACGGGTGGGCGGGGTTGGACTCAGGGACACAGAGAGCNCATCCATTGGTGGAGGCTGATTGAAGGTCAGGTGTTTTCATGCCCTGCCTCCTTAGCAACAAGCTAAGTTTTGCCTCCTTTCCTATTCCCAGCTGCCCCATGCAAGGGACACATGTGCANGAGAGGGGTGCTAGCTGCCTGCTAACAAGGCTGTGCAGCTCTTGGAGCAACGTGACTTCACAGGGGTGGCTCCCACAGTGATGGGCCACTAGACACACAGTGAGTGAGCACTTGGGCAGGAGGTCCAGAACCCTGGACAGCATCACGACGAGGGTCACAGTGGCAGGCTGGCTCACGGGTGGGCGGGGTTGGACTCAGGGACACAGAGAGCAGGACAAGTGCGAGGGTAAGCAGGAGCTCAAAAGACATGCTGGGGCCAGGGCAAAAGGGACAAACAAAATGGGCTAGGGCCAGATCAAAGGAGTAGGTGAGCCAGCAAGCAAGAAGCAGCCAGCCAGCCAGCCATCAGCGGTTAATTTTTATATCCGCTAGCCCTTCTCAAAGTCTGCCTGTGGACAAGAGACTGTTGGTCCAGTCAAACCTTCGTCTGCCATGCATTGGTGGAGACCTTTTGCTATCTGATTGGAGAAGCCATTCTGGGGAGTACAGTGTCTCGTACTGACTGCCTCATGTGAGGTGTTGCCAGGCAAAGTCTGCCCAGAGACAAGACTTCCCCCACTTCCTAGCTGCCTCCTGCAAGTGGCACGTGTGCACTCCCTCACCCACATGCCTCTGACAAGCAGGGTTGAGACAAATCAAAACTAAATTGGCTAAATAAAACTAAATTGTCTCCTCACAGTTCCCACAGCTAAGAGTTAACATAGGTGACCTTTTAGCTGAGCAGCTCTTCCAAGAAGGAAATACTCATGGCTTACATGTGCAGGGCCCCCAAATCTTAGAAATCTCTTGGAAGGCTTTTTAGTGCATCTTTGGTATAATTGCTCAGGAAGCACCAGTTAAACCCCAGGTGTTTATAGCTGCAATGCGCTGGGGTGCATTTCATGGTGTCCGAGGCTCTACACACTCATGAGAAAGGAGGAAGCTGGAGGAAAAACAGGCATGCCAGCATGATTTGGTTGTCTGGATTGAGTACACCTCAGTGAATTTGCACACAGCACCAAGTTGGGTGGGTGTGTCGTTCTACTAAAGGGTTGGAAGGCTCTACAGAGAGACCTGGACAGATTCAAATCAGTGGACTAGGAGCAGCTGCATGACTTTAAGTGAAATAAAATACCAGATCCTGCACATGGGACAGCACAACCTCAGGCAGCACTACAGGCTTGTGGAGGACAGGCTTGAGAGCTGCTTGGCAGAAAAGGGCTTGGGGGTGCTGGTTAATAGTAGGTGAACATGAGCCAGTGTGTGTCCAGGTGGCCAGGAAGGCAAATGGCAGCAGTAGTGTGGCCAGCAGGACTAGGGAAATGATCATCCCCCCTGTACTCAGCATTGATGGGGTGCTCCCACAGTACTGCACTCACTTTTGGGCTAGTCACTTCCAGAAGGATTTTGATGTGATGGACTGCATCCAGAGAAAGGCAGTGGGACTGGTGAAGGCCTAGAAAACATGTCTTATGAGGAATGGCTGAGGGAGCTGAGAGTGTTTAGTCTCAGGAGGAGTCTTGGGGAGGACTTCATCACTCTCAACGACTTACCTGAAGGGAGGGTGTAGTGAGTGGGTGGCAGACTCTTTTACTGTGCCTACACTGAGACGAAAAGAGAAAATGGTCTTAAGCTGAGACAGCGGAGATTCAGGTCAAATCCCAGAAAAATTATTTTCACCGTTTGGCTGGTCAGGCATTGGAATAGGTAACTGAGGGAGGTGGTGGAGTGACCATCCCTGGAGGTGTTTAAGAGGCTTCTGGCTCTGGCACTAGGTGATGGTTTAGTGGTTTGGGGGTTACAGGGGCAGTGCTGGGGAGATGGGTGGACTGGATAATCTTGAAGGTGTCTACCTTGATGATTCTGTGTTTGATACTAAACAACTTGTGAAGTTTTCCTCAAGGTAGGGAAATTGAGTTTGTCTTTTGTTCCTCACTCTCTAATCCAAGGAATCTATTATCTCAGAAAATATTCTGGCATCAGATGGCTGTTCAGTCTACATCATAACTCTGCCGTCTTTGTACTCTCTTTTTCAGCATTGAAATATAACAAATATCCGACTGTCATACTCCACACTGGGAAACTTCAGAAGGTTCATTTACAAGATTTTTCTAGGACAAAGTTAAGCACAAACTTGGCAAATGTATCTAAGAACTGCTCATTGGTCACAACATGTGCGTTGCCCTGTCACAGTGGGCAGTTGTGGTCAGAGCACTGTGACCTTCCCAGAGAAGCGTCCTTAGAAAGGATGTCCTGGTGGCACAGGCACATCTGCTGCTGCTGAGTGATTTCACCTCAGTTGTGAGCTGCTGCTGCAGGTTACACTGAAAAAAGGGACAGGAGCTTTCATGTGAGGTTCCACAGAGATCTTTATTCTTCTTCTGCAAAGGGATCCATGGACAAAGACTGACTGAAGATGTCTGAGGGAGCAAGGTTCGTATAGGGAAAGCAGGGGGCAGAGTAGAGCAACAAGGCCAATGAGCTGAGGGTTCAGGGGTGGAACAAAGGGAGAGGGCCAATGGGGTACAAAGTATCTGCATACAACTGAACAGCATTGTGGGAGAGATTTTCTCTTGCCATGACCAAAGAGGAGCCCGCCTAAGGGTTACCTGTTCAGGAGAGTATTGTAAACTTCTTTCTTTCAGGGCTTTCTCTCCAGGGAAGGGCCATGGCCTCTATCGGGCCCTGTGCCTCCACATTGCCCTGCTAAAGAACAGAAAAGGCAGAAAAGAAGGAAGGAAAAGGAATAGAGGAGGGCAAGATGGGGAGGGAAGAGAGAGAAAAAGTGAGAGTTACCATCAGAACTTCAGAATGCAACACTAATGTCCAACCGGCAGGGAATGTGTGCACACTGCCAGCTGGGGGAAGCCTGCACAGCTGTCAGAGAGGCCCAGCTTCAGAGGCAGAGCTCCCATGTCAACAGGCCAGACACGAGGCGAGGGAGTGCTTGGGCAGGAGGTTGTGTTGAGATTCTGGCAGTGGGCTGGATCAGCAAAGAAGTGTTGAAAGCAAGTGGCTCAGGCAGGAACAAGGTAGGCAGGGACGAAGCAGGTAGGGGCGCCAGGTAGGAATGCAGGGAGGTAGGACAAGCAAAGGCTGGAGCAGGAGAGGGAGAAGTGATAGGGCAGGACACAGGTTAGGCATCAGGCTCAGTGGTCTCTGGTGGTCAATCAGTGAAGTCAGCAAGTTAAGCATTGTGCCTTGCATCTATAGATGCAGTTACGTTTATCCCCCGGGGCTTCTCCCAAGGTCTGCTTACTGGCAGGAGGCCATTGTCCAGTCAAGTGTTCCACTGCAGCCCATTGGTGCAGACTTTTGGCTGTCACTTGGGAGAAACTTTCTAGAGGGCACAGTGTTCTTGTTGGTCTCCTCCTCCTCCTTCTGGATACTGACTGCCTATTCCATGTGAGATGTGAAATGGCTGCCAGAACAGGTGCAGCTTCTCCCTCCATCCCTCTGGTAATCTCCAAATAATGTTGAGGCAAAAATCAAAATAAAATTGTTTCCTCATATCTAGCTAGACTTCACTTCTGATTATGAGCACCAGCTAGCTAGCTAATGCCTTTGGAAAATTTCAGGCTAATTTTTAAAAATTCATATGGAATGTGTTCTTTTTATGAAGTAGTTTTGGGTCCTTCTTTTGGCACTTTTAAAATTATGAGTCAGTGAAAAATATCGAGACCGCATTGTGGTGGTATAAGTACATTTCTTCAAAGCCTGTTAAAGATTAGTATAATTAATGGTGGTAAGGCAGTTGTGCTTATTACTTTTCAGTGTTTTTATGAAAAACTTCTGCTATGCAGGGAAGTAAATTAGTTGATATCTTCACACATTTGTTGTCTTCCACAGAGGAAGCTTTTGCTCACAGATCAGCCATTGCACCTAACTTCTGATCCAATGAAAATCTTGCAAATACAAGACAGCTTCATTCACCATGTCTATTCAATCATTTAATAATTCATGCAGTATTAATTTTAATTTTGTAAATAGTATGAACCATATATGTGACTGTAGACGTTTTTGGGAGACCCACACTAAATGGTTAAAAAAAAAAAAGTAGAGGAGACCTGGAGGAAAATATTTGAATATAATGAAAATATGTTCAATGAAGTTCACTGAAAAAAATATATTTCATTTTGCAAGACAGTATAAACAGTAAAAGGATTATCAAAAAACTCCAAACACCAGTAGAAGTCTTTTTAAAAGAGAAAGGGGAAGTATTACTAGATTGAACATTCTGTAATAAATAAGTTTAGCAGATAAATGCAAGACAGATGATTTTTTTTTAATTACATATGGATGTATTATAAGAATATACCAATTGAAGATCTAATGCAGTAAGATCTTGAACTTTGTTGTTGCTGGCCAAGAAAAAAATTCCGGTTTTATAAAGCTTTAAATAAAGCGTTATATAAAAGTTTCATTTCCACTTTCAGTTTGCATATTTAAAGAGAATAATTTGGTTTTAATTGTTTTTGTATAATGAAGCTAGTAGAAATGAAAGTAGAAGGAAAGGATTTGAATAAAACTAGAAATTTAGTTCACCAACCTATGCTGTCCTCATACATTTATTTATTCAATCAACCAAAATTTCATCACTTCAATATTTCAGAACGCTCTCAATGTGCATTTCACATTTAGAAGCAATTTTACAAAGCTATAGTAAATTTTGTACTCAGATGGTCATTTTGCCTGTTTTGTGAAAGGTGTACTCCTGATCACATTTAAACCGGTACATTTATTCTTACCTTAGAAATCTAGCTCACAATATTCAACAACATGGTGTGGATGTACCATGCTTTATATAATGCAACATCTAGTGGAAACAAGATTCTGTGTATTCAATGTAATAGGTATTTAACGTAAGTATTCCCCTTCAGATGTTTTGAACTTCAGCTGAACATTCAGGAGGCCCTGGTTAAGGCATCTTCTCTCTATGATAAATTTGCTATGTTAATTCCCTTTTTAAATTCCCTTTGTACTGTTAACATCTCTATGAACAATGAAGCTCATTGTTGCAAGAAATAAAATGGTTAGTTTAATGCTGACACAAGAAACTGATACCCATATATGGCTATATTAGAAAGTATAACTACGCTTCAAAGTATTGAATTACAGGAGTAATAATTTATCTGGGGTAATCATAACTGGAGACGACTGTGAGATAAATGAAGCTCCACATTTCTGAGTTTAAACCAGTCTGAGAGATTAGAATGAGATTCATGCAGGTTATAATGCTTTCTTTGTTTGAGATTCTCACAGTCTATCAGCATGTTCACTGTTTCCTGCTGTTACAAGCAGGAGAATAAACTTGATGTTTGGATCAGTTCTTGAATGGCAAGTTCAAAATTTAAAAAAGTCTTCCTTTCTTCCTTTAAGATAATGGGAAATTATCTAGAAGTTTATAGTAGACTTATCTGGGGCAGATAATTTTGTCTAAATCAGACCTTCTAGGTTCAAAGCGTTTAAGGTAACACTCATATCAATAATAGCTAATTCAGGGTTAAAGCAGGAATTTCCCCAGTGTTCCGTGCACACTGTTTTGTGCACTGATTTACCTGCAGCATAAAAAAAGTATAAGTAAACTATTTCAAGGGCAGTTTTTCTCGAAGCATTTCTAATAGAACAGTTGAAGCAGCAAATCCTCCAATAAAGAAAATACTTGAAGGTGAGAACAACCTGGGATGGTTTATGCTTTGAGTTAATGTCATTGAAGGAAAGGTTAATACTGTGATTATTGGTGCTAACTTTTTCTTGCCCTTTTGTTTTATTACTTTTATTTGTCTCCTTCCTATTAAAGTGTGGAATTGCCCTATCTTTCTGGTCCTGACAAAGATGATGGTTTTTTAATGGAATACTTCCAAACAGTGTAAAAACTACTTTGAACAGTTAGTTTTTCTGTTTGCTTGCTTCACCATTCTTTTTATTGATCCTCTAAGTCAGAACAGGTAATTCTCTAGAAAAAGAAACAAGAAAAGAAGTATTTTTTATGCAGCATCTGCCTTCAAACTCACTCTTCTAAGTGAACATTAAAACGTACTGATTTGAGGATCAATCAGCATGTCTTTTGGTCTTCTCTGACTCATTCTCTTCAGAATGCTTTGAAAAACAAATTATATATTGATGAAGAAGCCTGTGCAGCCTTGGACTGCAATTAGATGCACTTAATGGAACAGAAGGAGTACCCTGCTGTCATGTTAAAAGACAAGGTACTTAGTTTTTGTCTTAAATCTGTTCGAGTCAAAGGATTTCAGTTGCAGATCAGATGCTATAATTCAGATGAGATGACATTTTATCTATTTTTTTCATTCCAAAGGCATTACAGTTTGCTCTTTGTGAATTACAAATACAGCAAGTTTATAATTGCTTTTCAGTAACTGGTGTGGTTTTGCTTCCTCACATAGCTTTCTTAAAACATTCCAGTTTGGCTAATGTGTTTACAATAGTAGTAGGTTTCCTGACTCTCCACCACGGAACACTACAGTGCTCCACACAGGCAAAAAAATGGCAGAGCAGTCAGTAGTAGATGAGGGCGACAACCTGTTCACCTAGCCTGATGGGCAGAATACCAGGTCTGACTTGAGACTGAGAGTGTTGGGTGGCTTATTTTGGAAAATAAAATTAAATCCTCTTTTCATTGCCATCTTCTCCTAATCTCTCATCTACTATGGCTTCAGGGTTTCACTTCTTCTAAAGACCTCAATTCTGCAAGGTGCTGAGTAACCCAGTGCTCTTGCCTATGACAGAAGGCCTGAGTCTCAGTGCCATCTCTTTGATAGGACCCTCGGGAGGCTAAAACTTTGTGTTTGCAAGTAGTAAGTTGTGGAGGGAGCAGAAACCATCTCTGAAAAGGCAAGCTCCCAAGATAGGGCCCCATGGAAGACGATACCTTAGATAAGAAATTGTTTACTTAGAGTGACTGATACCAAGAAGCATCTCTCCCCTCTGTAGACCCCTGTGTTATCGTTCTGTAATTTCAGTGGTCCATTTTTCTATTAGATAATTGGTTCCTTTTCCCCCAAAGTCTTTTGTAGATTGGCTTGGTTAGTTATAGAATTTTGTAGTTTATTGGTCCAAAATACAACACCCTTAAACCTTATAAAAGTCCCCCTAGAACCCCACCCATTGGATTTGCCGGACCAGACCCCCTTTGTAGAAGAAACAAAGACTCTGTGGAATCTCCTCAATGGCATTTCTCAATCTCTTTCTCTGCTGGCTTGAATGGTACATGCAAGCCTGATTTCACAATAGAGCGAAAAGCCTGAATCCAGGCAAGGCTTGCAAGTGTGTCTTGTTGCCGAGAACTGCCTGGGAACAGGCAGTTTTGGGGTCTAACAGGGACCCCCTCACAGTAAGTTAGCTTGCAGGGCTCTGAATACTGTGGGAAAGAGCCTAAGCCATCATTCATGCCTGGTATTGTGATACTGTCCAGCACACTGCCCAATTAGGCTGTTTTCTTCATTGTTTTCAGGTACATGCAGTGAGCTGCAGTGATTTTCAGGCTTTCTTCAGCCACAGAAAGCATTTGCCCAACCTGGTTGCAACAAGAAGTAGTCCCTTGTAGAGACATGCCATTCAGCTTGCACTTCAACTCAGAGGAATCTTTTCATTCCTGTTACCTGAATGCAGTTTTGCAGACTTTCACAGAAAATAGTCTATTCTAATGTGGCCTATTTACTTCATGAGAAAGGAAGGCACAGTGGATTTATATACATTTGTCTGTACTTCATCTTGTGGAAGAGCCTGTCAGAGGTTTCTTTTGGTTACATTTTCTTTTCTAGATGAAGTGCCAGAAACTGGGCCAGAAGCTGAGGTTCTCAGTTTGCTGACAGAAGGAAACTCTTATTAGAAATAAGGACAATAAAATACATTAGTTTGTTAAGTAGAAGGGGGAAAGAGAGGGAAAATTAGGGGCTGTATAAAATAGGATAGGAAAAGAATCAGTGAACAAATTTGTTACTGAGGAGATGTGGTGCCTGCGGCACCCACAGTATGCCAGGTACCTCACAGAGCAATCAGATGGGGGGGTGTCATCTGCAATATAGTAAATTGCTTTTGAAGGGGCTCCTCAAAAGCTATGTAAAACCTGTCAGACTATAAAGGACTTAGTGCTCATGAAGTTAAAGACTACCTCAAATCTTTTAACTGGTCAGACTTGCCCTCTCCTCCCGGATTTTCAGGTCAGGTATAACTGTTTTGAGGGTGGGATCTGTTTAGTGAGAAAACACAAAGCCCAAACCAAATGTAAACTATAAAAAACTGGTTGGTTTTGTTCCACCCAAAACACATACAAGGAAATGGCTCTTCTTCACTCAGGGAAAATGAAGGGTCATTTAGCAGGGTCCTACCAAGTGCCATATAATGCCCTACCAAGCAGCTGACAAAATACTTGAGGAAAGGGTGTCCTCAGATACTTTTAACTACTTAGAACTCCTCAGTATCAGAAGTGTGTAAAACTCTAAATGATATAAAATCCAACCCTACACTGCGTGTCATAAGTTCTCCAGGAAGTCTTGATGTATGTTGGCAATAGTCTTGAATTTTCCCAGTCCAGACCTTCACTTGGATTGCCACACAGAAAAAAACTTTAAAAAGTTTAGGGTGTGCCTTTTCAAAGTCAGGGAAGGGCTATAAAATTCAGCAAGTGGGCAAAGATACCATTGTTTTATGTGCTACATAATACAAGTGTCTTATCTTCCAGAGCATACCTCCAGAGAAACATAAGGTAGCGCAGTGAAGAATCCATTATCCATGACTGTTTTTTTCACACTAGATATTTGTACAAGAAAACAGATGTCATGAACAGCAATTACAACAAAACTTTAACTTAACCTGAGCAGTAGATTCCAAGAGTAATCTGTAAGGCACCCAAGCAAACTGTGGAAACAACGGCAAAATGTGGAAACATCGCAGTGTAACCATTAAGGAGGTGCTTTGGGGGTCACAGTCACACCACCAGAGAATTTCACTGCTGGGACCGTTTCACCGTGGGAGGCTCCCTGGACCCAACAGTCCCTGCTGGACTCCTGCTCACCCCACCATAAAGTGGGCAATTCATGGCTTCTTGCCTCTGGCTCCCACCACCCAGAGCTCAACCTGCAGCTCCACAGCAGCTGCACCCAGATCAAGCTATACCAAATTCATTCCTCAACACACCAAAGTTCTGGAAAAAAGGCAGTGGACACAAGAGCAATATGTGCACAAGAAGCATCAAGCAGAAGCTCACAAATAACTTCTCCCCATTCTTAAAGAATTCAGGGATCTAAATGACTGAATTAGTGACAGTACTGCATGATTCTTATGATTGTCCAGGGACTTGCGATTGTAAACCAGGGTGGCTCTGACTGCTGTTTTATCAGAGAATAAACACAGAAATTGTACCTTCACCAAAATAATTTTATCAAAACCACTTTGCTCTTAAGGAGAAACAGAAGGTACAAAAGACTGAAAATCTGGTATGGTACCAGCTGAATCAACTTCTATAATAAAATGAACTGAACTGGGGAAATAGTGTACTGATTTATAATGTTACTCCTGTTTTGAATGTTGTTGCAGTATTTCACTGACAAAAAGAACAAAATGTTCCTGAGTTTATATGATTGGCTTTAGCTTACATCTAGCCCTATGAAATAAATTAATTTGGCCAGAAAAAATGATACAATGTTTGTTTATTCAAGGAAAGGAAATAACATGATTTTTGATGAGGAGAAACTTCATGTCTGATGTAAAAAGGGTGTTTGAAAGGTTTAGTTCTAGGCTGGTAAATACCTAAAGAAATAGTAGCTTTTAGGCAAATGCACTTCTTTCTGGTATTGGAGTCTTAGACCCATTTGACTTATCTGCAGAGGGCTGAGCTTGAGGGGAGTACTCAAGCACCTTCCTGGCCCCAACTACAGGACTCCAGGAGAATCTTACTGCAAAAAGAGGAAAGGAAGACATGGGCATTGTAGGCAGTCCCCAGTCTAATCTGTACTGAGGTACAACTGCCTGAAGCGGAGCAGAGGGAATTCCAGGGAGAGTGTATTTAGTGGTTTAGAATATCTGTACCATATGTTTGTTTACAAGTGCAATCTGATAAAAAGTTGGTGGGGGTTATGTCTTAGAGGGAAAGACCTATCTAGATGAGGACCAGATAGCAGAGGTCACAATTCCCCAGAGGGGCTGAGGATTGGATATTTCAATTACCATACTAAGTGTGGTTTTATAAGGGAGGAACTTTTGCCTTCTGTGAAAAAAATAATATACTTTCAATATTTTGGGCTATGCTAGGGCTGATTTAGAGCAAGTTAGCTGCATGGATCTGTGTAAAAGTCATTTCCTCAAAATGTGTTGTCTGAAAAAGATTACGTACTGCTTGGAAATAAGTAGGAGGTGATGATGACTCCCTGTTTGGAGGAGACTTGAACTTTCCATACTCAGTAAAGAACTGCACTACCAGGACAAGGACTGAAAGGTCTTGAAAATGAAGATAAGATACTTGTCTTCATTGTTGTGAAAAATTAATACAAGAAGTTCATAGCATTTTCTGTGTGTTTAAAATACATCTTTTTGGTTCAAATTTCTCTTGAATTGTTGAAAATTCTCCTGAATTTTACTAGAAATATTGTGTATAGATATTACCAGGACAAGAGTTGTTTGTTAGACCAGAAAAGAGTATATAACAGCAATGAAGATGTAATGTGACTGGGCACAGCTTTTTTGCTCATGTAAGTAGCTAAAGGTTTGTCCTTTTCCTAGAGCATTACTCTAAAGCAGCATGGGGAAAGTGTATGTGAGTATTTAGTTAATTAGGTGTAAAATTCTGTGTTTTGACTTTGAGTCATGCTAACGAATGTAGTATTTCTTGTGGCATTGGTGATAATATGAAAAATAAGATGACTGTGTCACTGTAAGTCTAGTGTTCCACAGTTGGTGGAACTAGTTCTTGAGAAAACCCATATTCCAGCAGCCAGGAGCCAGAAATTAATTTCTGTTTCTTAACAGCTTGTCCATAGCCCTGCCCCTCTTATTTTAGGTAACTTTCCCAAATCAGTAGAAATCAGGCACCTAAGTCAAGAATTAATCTGTCCATCACATGGATAAGATGCCACGGACATTAAAACTTCCAAGCAGTCTGCTGTGAAAGCACTGTGGATTCCTTTGATGTCAAAGATGAAGACATGTCAGATTTACATCTCTGGTATCTGGTTTAATCTCCCCTTATCTCTATCTTTTGTATCATCCATTTTGGGAAAACTGGATTTAAAAAGAAAGAGCGACCTCAACAAGGCAGCTGAACTGCTGCTTGTGTCACTCCGGTTTTAGTTAGTGCCATTGATATACTGCTATATGGAACACTACAGAATTAGCTTAATCACTTATTCTTTACTTAATATTGGCTGAATATTAGAGCATTAGGGAACAACACCTATTATAGGAGCAGAGTTAGTTTTTACAATATCTATTTCATGTTCAAGTCTCCAGCTGCTGCTCAGCCCTCAAACTCACTGTTTGTGTGTGTATTGTATCTTACACTGTTTTAGCTCTTCCAAGTCCTTGGATTCTTTTTGGCATACCTTGGATTTTTCCCCTGTTTGTGACATGCTGAATGGGATGTGCAAGATCTTTCTTATACTTCCTCTGAAAGAGATCACTTTTATTTTGCCAGATACCTTAGTTTTCATCAAAATACATTAAAGTTGCCAAGGCACAACATGAATCGCAAAACTTTTTAGTCAATTTAACTGTCCTGTCCTCCATATTTATGCAGCTCTGGCCCTACAAATATAATCCATTTTCCCCTCGAAACATTAGCACTTTATGTGCTGTCTGATAATGCTGAGAAGTATGTTATAATAAAAATACAGAAAGAAATATGAAAGGGAAGTAATATTTTCTTTTAGTACTCACAGAATTGCAGAATGGATGCGATTGTAAGGGAGGGAGCTAATTTTAATAATTTACAATCCAAAAAATATATAAAAAAGTGTCCTGGGGTGACGTCACCCCAGGACAAAAAGCCATTGAATCGTCTGGTTAAAACTTTTGCATAATATAATAGCTTGTTTGGCCTGTCCTTGCCTGATACTGTTTTATACTTTTTGATGTCTCATTAGCTGGTAAGATGGGAAATGTCTCACTAGAGTATATAGTAACCTGTTGCTCCTCCATTTGCAAACACATATTAAAGCAGACTGACTGTTCAAAATATGTTACCCACAGGTAAGTACCTGGTTTGCTTAGGAGAAGAGGGTTTTTCTTTTGGTGTTCTCTTCTGCAGAACATACCTTCTGCAGAATGTATCTGTCTTTTTCATCCATATGGTAGGCAACTGGCTGCTGATTTCTTCCTTCACACCTTTATCACAAGCAACAGTTAAATATTTTTTTCAGTTTCCATTTTCTGAGTCTCAGAACAAGGGCTAGTCTATGTCAGGGTCTCGCTTTCACATATAAGGGATATTCTTCCATGTTTCTACTGGATCGTACACCTTACCCTGAAATTACATTGTGGTTCTGTTACTGCCTACAGAAATAGGACCAAAATAGATGTTACCTGTTTGAGAATTTGTGAAGCCTTCACGTTTCTGAAGTCAGTGGCTTTTCATGAGACCACAGCATTTAAGGACTAAAGGGAACATGGTGTTTTGAAAGGAAGATCTTGAAAACAATCAGCAGTCTCTCCTCATTTCTTTCTTGTTCCCAGTTCATGCATTTATTAGTGGCATTAGTTTACAAGGAAACCTCATTAAGGTTCTTTTCCTTACTAAGAAGAAAGCCTGTAGGGACAGGAAGCGTGCTTTTCAATAGAAAACATTTTGTTTCAATAATGAATGTTAGCCGCATTAGAACACACAACAACATGACTGATATTTTGAAAGAAACAACAAAACAAGCTTGGGACAGGTTGAATAGAGGACATCCTCAGTCCAGACAACATATTTTGAAATCAGAATTTTTCTGAATTTTAAGGGGGAACTTTTAGCAGTTTCTCTTTTTGTATCCGTATCCTTTGTTCTTTCCTTTGATTTTATCAAGTAACTGAATTGCATAAATTCTATGTATCATCATGCTCATTCTTGCAGATGTCATAGGCAACATGGATCTTCCAGAAGAATTTAGTTGTTCTCATGGCCAACAAAAGACATTGTCTATTGTGGGAGAAGTAGAACAAATGATTTGGTTCATAGTTGTGAATTTGACATGAAAAATATTTGAGGAAAGAACTTAAGCATCAGTTTGAATTTGACAATTTCAGCATGGAAGCTATATATAGCAATGGGTGTGAGTCTAAACTTGTTCTCTGTTTAGATTTTAAATAAAGATCGTAGAAAACCTGAGCATAGATGAACAAAAATCTCAGATAGGTTTCTTCTATAAAGAAATACAAGAAGTATCGCAAAACTTTTTTTCCTAAAACATTCTCCTCTTTCTCGTCAGTTTTGTTTGTTTGTTTGTTTGATTGTTTTGTTAGGTATTCGTGTATATGGGAACTTTAAAAGAAAGATTAGTGGCTTTTTTTCTCTTAGGATCCTTCTTGTAATGACCAATATATTTAATTTCCTGTTTACTGTAGAGGCTACACTTTTACAGCCAGCTTCTTTTCTCCACCTCTTTATTATTAACATTTGTCCTAATATGTGTTAGGACATAGTGTTATGATGGAACTATAAAAAAGAAAAAAAAAAAGGACAAAAATACATTCAAATTGGTAAAACAATGGAGTTCAGAATTTCTGGGGTTTTATCTGAATTCTTTTGAGTTTTTCATTATGAAATTCAGCAGAAAGCTGTGTGAGAGAGCTTTCTCGTGTTGCTCTAATGTTATACCTAAGGAGTTGCTTCCATTGTGCCATTTTGTGGCCATGCTGGAAACCCAGCAACAGAAGCAGCTAATTTTCTCGAAGCAGCAGGTGAAAACTGAGATCCTTAGATCCCAAATATCTCAAACAGAAACAGCTTATTCAAATGGATTTAGAAAAGGAACTAAACCACCTTAACCATTGTCCTGCCACTGGATGACTGTAAAATTGCCAGGCAAGCCACTGAGGCTTAATGTTCGCGTTTCTCTTCTTGACCAAATTGGGTAATATTATTTTTATGTTTTAGAACTGAGCCTTACAATAATCTGAAGTTTACTTTATGTTTTGGCTGCAAATCAATTGCAGTTTTGCTGTTATTTGAAGCAAGCAGATTTTATTCCTAGGAAAATAGAAACTCCATAAGAATGGAGAAGTACCCAGACCAAATTATATTTATTCCTTAGCAGTCTCTAGGAGGTGAATGTTTAAAAGTTAGAGAACTAGCTGCTCCCAGTGCATCAGCATTGAGACTTAATTTCTAATGCTACACCCTAGGATAAAGGTCCAGCATTAGAAACCAGCCTCATTTAAACTGTAATTTGCATCTCATTTCCTATCAGCTGACTGATGCCATTTACTGATCTTCACTAAATTTCTGTAAGGCAGCAGGAGTTGTCATTTTGTCCAACAAAAATTTAAGGCTGTTGGTAGAACCTAGAAATACTTCATCTTTGTAATAGTGAATCTATTTAATGTGTTCCAGTTGACCTGGTCTGAAGAACTTAGGTTTGCAGAGTTGTGGTATTGCAAGAAGTACTGTGAAGAGACACACAATTCAATATTAATAGTGACATAATATTAATAGTGACATGTGACAAATTTCTATTCCTCAAATAATTTAGAAAGGGAATGCTAGTTTCATTTAGATAGGTAAAATGATTTTATGAAAAAAAAAGTTAAATGGATTTGATGCCTTCAATCTGTGCTTCATTTTCTTCTTAGAAAGCAATACAAAATGTTTACTTCCTTTTGGACTGCTTAGAACAAAGGATTGAATCTTAAGATGCCTACTGCATGCTTCTATACTCCCATGTCTGTGTCTGCTTGTACCTCAGATTTTTTGGTGTATTGACATGTAATTATTTCTCAGTAGGATGCTTTCAGTATCAGTTGGGGAAGCAGAAGAAGAAAGTACATGTATGTGTTCAGAATTGAAATTGTATGGCTTTTTTTTCATGCAAGGCTGAAGATCCAGGGGGAGACCATAGCCATGCAAATCAAAGGAATTGCAGAGTTATTCCAGACATGAAAAGCAACTCTAAAATATTGCATAAACTTCCCATGCTTAATTTTATTGTAGGTTTGCTCGGGGGTCTGAATTTTCATAATAATCAAACAAATGAGTATTGCATTCAGACGTACGCCATTGATTCCATTGTCTTTAGCAATATTAAAGAAATTTCTGGGAAAGTAACTTCTGAAGAGAAGCACATCTTGCTTTGTGTAGATGAAAACTTGATTGACATTGCATGTTGTTTTATACAAATTTGAGATTTTTGCTATGCAATAATAACTGCTACGAATAAAAGAATGAAATCAAGTTACTTGTCTATGTATTAAGTGATTGGAGCTGTCATTTTAATCTCATCAGTAAAAGTATAGAAACTGAAAAGATGTTAGTATGTATGAAATAGACATAAATATGTATGTTGTTAAAGTTGCAATAATGCCTCAAGGATTTTGTGGGGAAAATGCAACAGTATGTACTAATCATACTTCGGGAATTATTAGTAGTAATATACACTCTTTGAACAGAATCACATAGAAATGTGTGCTATTTATTTGTCTTTTACAAGAAAGAGGTTAATAAAAAGTAATTAAATGACATGTAAATTTATAACATGTATATGTGTGTGCATGTCATTTTATAATAATATATTTTGTTTGTTTATTGTGACATACTGGTATTCCTAGTTTTCTCTGAAAGGTTTTTGCATATGAATTGTCATGACACTGCACAGGTTGGCAGCTCCACAGGGATGCAAAGGATCTCCAGAATGGCAGGGCAGGAGCTTGGTAGCCTGGCCCTATCCCAGCAGCCAGCCAGGGAGCTGGATAACCCCAGTCACAGACATTAGGCACTTTCATGGATCCAGGATAGAGCTGAGGCTTGGCCAGGACATTGTCCTGTGGGTAGGGATTGCATTCAGCAAGGTCCACAGTCAGGAAGGAGCGTGCATCTGTGGCTCTGGGCTGTGTCAAATAGGATCCCAAGCTACAGTCAGGGGTGAAGGAGATACTAAGTTAATGCTGGACTAGGTTGTAATTCCATGATTGTGTCAGCCATAGGAAATCAACACTGTGATATAATCATGTGACTTTTTTAGTAGCTTTGGAAGAATAGTCATACTGATGTGTTCATCCTTCTCTCAACTCGAATGTGTCATATATTTCAACAAAATATTCTGTCAGTATTGCTTGCCAAAAGTTACTTCAAATGCTTCCAAACTGTTTCAGTTGGAAACATTTTTTCCTGTCATTAACACTAATGTTAATGGTAATATAACTCCTAAGCAATTGCATAAATATAATATTAAGTCATGCATGTACCAAGAGCTCCTTGCTTTGCTCCTTTATCTTCTGGTTATGTGTTTCTACCATCACATTATTCAAATTGTGCCTCTCCATATCCTGGTGCAACTGATATGCTTTTAGTAAAACTCTTATTTATTGCTCAAAAATGTGGAAGAGAATTGAGCTGCTGGTTAGAAAATTCTTCAAGGACATGGTATATCTGTATCATGTGCCAGCTGTTAGTGTTCAATTTATTTTCACAACAGCATCATCAGGGCATACTATATAACTAATTTGTCTTGGCAAAGCAAAAAGTGTAAATGTTGGGTGCAAATGGCATTTGACATGAAATCAGACTAGAGGGCAGTGCTCTACAGGGAACACTGCCATTTGGACTCGTTCATAGCAGCATTGTACACGTCCCATCTGAAGAGACTAGCTATGGCCCCAATGCAGCCAGATCAGTGGCCTCACTGAACAGGCTGCAACATACAAAAAATAAAACAAAATAGAAAAACAAGTGATAAGACCCAGTGATGCGGATTCAGAGAATTCTCACTGTTAAAATATATTTTCTCATAGCATTACCATAGTTGTGGGTCAGGGAGGCTGTATCAGTCCTAATTAACTCTATGTGGGTGCAAGCATCCATGCTGAATGGAAGATCACAATCAACAAAGGTAATCTCTAATATTTTCAGATTAATCTCTTTGAGATGGATTGGAGGCCACAGTGGTTGTGTTAAAAATCCTTCTAAAATGTAACATTGCTAATTGTCTTTGCCTCAGTCTTTAATAGTAAACCGAGGTGTTCTCAGGGTACCCAGCCCCTTGAGCTGGAAGACATGTTTGGGGAGCAGAAAAAAGCCCACATAATCCAAAGAGAAGTGCTCAATGACCTGCTACATCACTTAGAGACACATTGGTTTATGGGGCCTGATGGGATTCACCCAAGGGTACCGAAGAAGCAGGTGTAAGTCATCACTGAGACACTGCATTATTCATCAGCAGTCCTGGCTAATTGGGGAGGTCCCAACTTGGCAAATGTGATAACCATCTACAAAAAGGCCTGGAGGGAGGATCCAGGGAACTACAGGCCTGTCAGCCAGGCCTTGGTTCTGGGGAAGGACATGGAGAGTCTCGAGTGCCATCACACAGCTCATGCAGGACAACCAGGGGATCAGGCCCAACCGGATGGGGCTATGAAAAGTGGGTCCTGCTTGACCAACACAACCACCTTCTCTGGCAGGTAAGCCACTTAGTGGTTGTCTACCTGGACTTCAGGTAAAGCCTTTGACACAGTTTCCCCCAGCGTTCTTCTGCAGAAGGTGGCTTCCTATGGTGCGGATGGATACACGCTTCTCTGGATAAAGAATCATCTGGCTGGCTCAGCCAGGGGAGAGGTGGTGAGTGCAGTTACTTTCTGGTCACTAGTGTAGTTCCCCAGGGCTCAGCACTGTGGCCAGTCCTATTAAATGTCTTCGTTGATGAGCTGGATGAGGGTTACAAGTGCACCCTCAGTCAGTTTGCAGGTGACACCAAGCTGTATGAGAGTGTTGATCTGCAGGAGGGCAGGAAGGCTCTGCAGAAGGATCTGGACAGGCTGGATCATGGCTGGGGCCAACGGTGTGAGGTTCAACAAGGCCAAGTGCCTTGTTCACAATGATTCCAGACAACACTCCACGCTGGGGGCAGAGCGGTTGGAAAGCTGCCCAGTGGAAAACGACCTGGGAGTGCTGGTCAACAGCAGCTGAACGTGACCCCATGTGTGCACAGTGTGTGCCCACGAACACCGATGGAATTCTGGCTTGGATTAGCCAGAGTCTGACAGCAGGACCAGTGCTTGTCCCTCTGTACTTGGCACCATTGAGGCTTCAGCTTGAGTTCTCTGTCCAATTCTGGGTCCCCTCGCTACAGGAAAAACATTGAGGTTCTGGAGTGTTCCAGAGACAGGCAATGGAGGTAGGAAAGGGTCTGGATCACAAGTCCTGTGAGGAGCAGCTGGGGGAGCTGAGGTTGCTTAGACTGGAGAAAAGGAGGCTCAAGGGAGCTCTTACTGCCCTCTACAACTGCCTGAAAAAAATTGTAGTGAGGTAAAAACTGTAATCTTTTCCTAAACAACAAGTACAAAAAGAGAAGGAATGGCCTCAAGTGGTTTCAGGGAAAGTTTAGATGGGATTTTAGGAAAAATTTCTGCACAGAAAGGGCTGTCAAGCCCTGGAACAAGCTCCCCTGGAGGTGGTGGAATCATTATCCCTGGAGACAGATAAAAGACATGTGGATGTGCCACTTTAGGGACAAGGATTAGTGGTGAGCTTGGCAGTGCTGCTCATTTTTTTCACTCTGATAGAGTTCATCTGCCACTTGGGAGACTTTGCACGGAATATAAATTTCTGCAGTGTTGGGGCTTCCCTTGAATTAGATCCCTTAAAACAGATTGATGAGACACTATGGAGAGCTTAGCATTGTGAAATCAGATTTCAATTCTCTTTGCAAGTTTCCTTCATTCACAACATGAAGCTTGGTGTAGAAGGGAAAAGGAGGCTCAGGCAGCCAGGAGAAATACTTGGACATGGGAAGGCTTTGGCAGCTGGAGATATTCTGTGAGAAAATTTCTGTGACTGCTACTTGACAGAATCACAGAATGACATGAGTTGGAAGGGACCTCAAAGTTCCAACCCTCCTGCCGTGGGCAGGGATGTCACCCACTACCTAGGGATCTTTCTTCTAGAAGGACAAATGTGTGAGAGCCAATCCACAGAAGTTCATAAAATGCTCAGCAACCAGAATTTTGCTGAGTGCTGAAGGCTTGAGCAGAGTCTGGAAAGCAGTTCTTTAGAGAACTGCCAAGTTACTGGGTTTTTCCCTCCATGAAGTCTTCCAATCCTTAGTAACCTCTGAGGAACAGCACTTACTCGTTTACTGGCTGATCATCACACATCAAGTCAGATCAGCTAAAGGATTTGAGGTAGCCTTGAACTTCATCAGTGCTGAGTCCTCCATAATCTGTCAGTCTAAAATAGTCTGACAGTCTATAAATAGTCCTTGGGGAGCCCCTTTAAAAGCAATTTACCATATTGCAGATGGCACACCCAGTCTGATTCTCCTGTGACTGATAGCTGGCATACTATGGATACTGTGGGCACCAAATCTCCTCAGTAACAAATCACTGATTCCTGTTCCCATATTGTTTTATTCATTCCCTCATTTTTTCCTTACCCTCTACTGCAACTGGAAGTTTGGGGATTTTTTTCTGTAAAGCTGTTTTACAGAAAAACTATATTTTACTGTCCTTGTTTCTTGCAAGCATTCCTTCTGTCAGTAAACTGAGAAACGATCCTTGGACTCAGTTTCTGGCAGCTCACCTATATTTACTTTGTAATTTTTCCAGGAAAAGTAGCCTTCTGGATAACTGGGCAGAATTTTAAATAATCTTCTAGATTCAGAAGCTGATAATGGAAACACTCACATTGCATCCCTCATTATACTCTGTCCTAATTTGATTCCTTAATTTACTTAAATGGCTGTATTCATATGTCTTGTTAAACTTCCAAATAATTTTATTGGAAATTTAAATTTTTGCCTGTTTTTTTCCCCAGAAGTGTAATGCTGCCTCAGTGGCTTCTAGAGAGGGGTGGGAGCCTCATAATTGCTGATTTTTTGGTACATTTAATGTTAGGTCAATCTTCACTTATCTCTAAACAGATCTTCTTTTTATCGTTAACTGAATGTTATTTTTATTAGTGATTCACTGCTAACAAAAATTCTCCGTATTTGCAGTTGCACTGAATTCTAGACCCACAGTTAGCATTTTGCCAGACTATTTGTTTTGTCTGCTCTAGTTTATTTAATGTATCACTTAGATGAAGCAAACAAACCTTTGCTCTGTTTTTCCAACTCATCAATGTTCAATTCATTTTAATATATAATAATAAATGATGAATGTACTTGCATTTTATCATGTAATATAGGGAGTTCTGACTATAAAATCATAAAATGTCATTTTGATTCTAGTGTCTACATAGAAACAGAAGTAATTTTTCCTACTTTTTGTCATGCTGTTAGCAAGTAAGTTTAGAACTAATCAACTTCTCTAGTTGCCACTGTTTTATATAAGCATAAAGGACTTAGTATTCAGACATGGCCATGCTGAACTTAATTGACAATTACTGCTAGAAAGAAGTAAATGTTCTTCCTGACAAAAACAGGAGGAAAACATTGTCTATAAGATGCTATCTATATAAGATTATTATATATAAGGATGTTTTTATAAGATTTTCGATATTTATAAATGCAGAAATATATTTTAGGAAGGAAGGAAAGATAGCATGAAAAGAAAGTATGATTATGTAGAGAAGAAAGGACAGAGCAATAACAGAGAGTCTTTTACCATTAGTTTTAATAAATAATGAAGTGGTCTAGAATGAACCTTTGGTTCATCCAGGTTGTGTTGACACATGGTACCATTTGCCTACACAATCACTATGGATTCACTCTGAACAAGCACTATCAGACTCCTTTTTGTAGGTTGCTGGATAATATTTGGCAGCACCTTGAGATGGCAGTGGTATATTATGCAGAGCAGTGTCCTCCCATACATATTGAATTTTGGGGGAATCTTTCTGTTCCTATGAAATGGCAATGTGATGGTCATGCTTTGCTATTATTTACATGTCTTTTTCATCAAAAGAAATTGCATTCTGTTGATCACATCAGTGGCCAAAGAACCGATAGGACAAATCAGTTTGTTCCAGATAAAAGGAGTGTAAGAGATGCTAGAAGTATTTTTAGTCTAAAGGAGCTTATTCTGGGATTGTTTTACAAGCATTCATGGGAAAAATTTTGAGTAATCCCTTGGTTCAATATTTAACTAGAACTGAAGGATCTTCTTCCATGCTTATGGAATGAAACTCTGTGGCATGCGATTGTAGCTCTGTGCTAAAAGACTTTGAACACAGCAAGAAGGCAAAAAGTGAAATTCCTGGGTGCAGTAAAGGCTGACAAATGAGCCAGTACAACTAAGGAGGGCACAGCACATATCCATGAGCAGAGCTGTTACTTGCCTACCTTGTGTGCCAAGGAATTTCCCCAGTGCTTATATTTAGAAAAACATTCCAGCACTGTAAATATGCTAGTTTGTACTAGCACTGGCTGTGGAGCATGCACTGGTGTGAGACTGTTGGGGGCCACTCACAACTGGAGCTTCTTTTCTCACTTCAGTGGCTGCAGAGTAAGTGAGGGTGGTGTTTGCATGGGGAAGACAATTGTGTCTTTTCTCCATGGACCCGAAGATGCTCACTGACTGAAGGGTTTGTGGTAATTTTGTGCACCATCCTAAGTGCATTGGGTATCCCTATGCTGCGACTTACTGGGGAGTTCAAAACAATCAAGATTCAGTTTTTGCTCTAATCCACCTCTTAATATTGAACTGTCTTTTCTTATGTATCCCATGAAAAGGCAGTTGTTGGAGTTCTTATTGTTCAGTCTCACTGACTAATATAAGCCTGTGAATAGATTGTGCACAAATACACAACCTTAGTTCTCTAGAATTTCAATTCTTAGGTGAATGAACCTTATAGGAGTGCCTTTTATTCCCTGATATTGGACACGATTCCATAAGTAGCACTTCTTTCATTGATTGTTAGTGCTTTAAACTGAAAAAAATAAGTATGTCTTCCTCAAGAGTTTTTTGTGAAATTGAAGTCTCCTTCTTACAATAATATTTCTTTCACTGGATGATCAGCTACATTGCAAAAAAGCCAAACAAACAAACAAAACCCCAGACAAAAAAAGAAACAAAACAAACAAAACTAAAGATAAACAAAAAATCAAACCAAACCAAAAGACAACAAAAACCCCAAAAAGGTTTCCAAAAAGGAAAGAACAACCCTCCAATTCCCAAAACCCCAAACCTGACAAACAAACAGAAAGAAAACCCCAAAACTCACCAAACAGTCCCCACCCTTACCCAAAAAAGCCCCTAAAACAACCCAAATCCAAGAAGGAATAAACCCAAACCCAGTCAATATGTGTTACCTGTTCATAGTCCTATAACTGAGTTTTATTATCCAAATCTTCCTCCCATCGAGGTTTCAGGTAGGAACAAATTTGTCTTTGGCATTTCTTTCCATAGTTAAAGAGGTGGGTGACTAGCAGGATAAGGAGGCAAGAACGGGCTTTAAGGTTTTTAGAAGAAATATTCCTTGTTTCTCTATAAGACAGCCTTATCAAGAAGACTGTGCAATATCACAGTTTTCCAATTACTTCCCTTTTAGGGGCCTTAAACTTTTGTCCTCCCCAAATTAACTGTAAATCTCCACTCCTCCTTGAATTTTGGAGTAGAATGATGTTTCTGTTTTCAGATATGCCTTACTTTACCTTCTTAAAGTGATAACTTATGGTGTGTAATAACTTGATATCGTTAAATAAATTAAGATATTATTCTAATGATTGCAATAATATATTTTTTTAATTAAAGTGATAGGATTGGAAAACCAAATGCTTAAAAAATTTTGAAATAACCAAAAATTCAAGTTATTCAGTCAATGTCATCCTAGCAGCAGAGTGTATCTTGTGGCCTTTCTGCTAAACATATATTTAAATTTAATTTTGCTGCTTGACAATGAGGAAAAGGATTAAAACTTTGCCTTTTTCATCTTATTCATAAATACTAGCAAGCGAACACTGGAGGAGCAAAAATCATGACTAGAATATATTTCCAAAGAAGGACTTTTAAAAATATTTTTGGTTTTGTCGTAAATTCATCTTATATTTCTCTTCTACACTATTAAAGTTAAAGCTAAATCATTCATAGAAGGAAAATTAGTTAGGATTGCCCATACAGAAAAAAAATGCAAGAGGAACATGTTTTCTTTTAGGTGAGTCATATAGCATTAGGTAATTTGCATAATATGGACATATAATTAAAGAAATGCATTCAGAAAGAATAAAAGCTGATAGATATGTGGGTGATCCAACCAAGGTGACCTGAGGTAATTGAATTTCAGTACAATAGTTTCATAAATGAAAAAACTGTCCTACAGATTGATCTGTTTAAGGTGCACATGTGCAATCTGGCATGTTACCAATGCTGCGTAACTTTTACCAACATTCCACTCTGACTTTGATCTTCAGAGATTACAAGCAGTATTATTAGTCTTCTGATATGTAGTGAGGGGTGTAATTTTGTGCAGTTGCCAATGTGCAAGTCAAAGGTTTCAGAAAGCTGAGATAGTGGACCTTGGACACAGTTACAGCTATTTCCCAGCCTTAGAGTTGCAGTTTGTCAAGAGAGTAACTGGGACACTGGCCTTTTTACAGAAGAGCATGCCTCCTTGGGCATAAATAATAACTACAGAAATAATAATTTCCTTACCAGCTAAAGAGAGTTTGCTTCTAGATTTGATGCTTTGGTATGGATATTGGCTGTATATTGTAAAACAAAAATGTCAAGGAGCAAAACTGGACACTGGGCTACTCATGGTCCTGATTGCTTGGTCAGTAGAAAGCAACCCATTAGAGTAATGACTGTGCCAATCAGTCTTTGGCTGTCCTGTTTGCCCACTAGCCTATGCCATCTGGTCTATGCAGCTAAAGGTTTAGCATGTACTAAAGCTGCAGTCAGTATAGAAATCACCCTCTAACTACTGTTGCTGAATCTTTAGATGCTCATGTGCTCTTGTCTTATATACCTCTGGGCATTCAGCACATACTGTTGACTTCAGCTCCCTGTTATGGAAGCACTGCTCTGACAAGTTACGATACAGCCCTCATTCCTTTGGGTACTTTGAATTGAAAATGACATTATAGTAATAATAATATATGCTCAGGAGAGCATATATGACTTCAAAGAACTGTATGGACTGGGATATGCCTCCTATGACAGGGTCAGAATATGTTTCCTTTTGGTCATATCCTGATTGTACACTGTCAGACTTGTGTGAGTTTGGCAGGTGCTGACATCCCCGACACAAGCCTCTCTGCAGTACAGTGTGAAGAGGTCACCTCTGCAAGAGATGCTTGTAGTGCTCCCCTGGAGTCTCTACTATTGACTAAAAATTGCCCTCCCTGCCCAGGCTCCAGCTGAGTGTTGCAGTAGTCCAGAGGGTTCAATACACAGAAGTAAGTAAATAGATATACTGCAGTATTAGGAGTATTCATTTTACCTTCTTTAAGTATCTGATTTCAATGCAGTTTTTGTAACATTACCTTAGTAATCTTTGTTTCCTACATATTTTCAGTGGAGAGATGCACTTTTATGAAGCAATCTGGGTAACTGTTTTCTAAAAACCTTACATTTCAGAGGATTTAACTTCCAGCTAAAGTTTGCAGGTAATGAAGAGTTAAAAATATATTTACAAGCATGTTTGTGAGGCTAAAATGTAATTCTTTCCCTAAAAGTTCAAAAATGGTAACAGACATTTGAAAATGTACTTCTCATTTTGTCAATAGAGACTCTCATAGATTTGTAAGGAATAACCAGTTAGGTGTCTGTGCTTATCAGTTGAGCTTATCACTCTACCACTTTGGTCTCTCTGCCACTTTTCCTGTCGTATTTAAGCTTTGTCAGCATAAATGTCTCACACTGTCTAAAGCCTGCTGTCACTTTTTATGGCATGTGTTCTTTAATTGCTGTATGGGTCGTGAAGACTGAAAGTTTATATGATGATGACAGTGATGATGATGGTTCCAAGAACCCAGATGGTATAGCATGGAATACATCTTCCAAATCTCCCTGAATATGAAGCCAGGCCAATTTTAAAAACAGAAGTACCAACTGGACCACTGGGTGGAACAGGAAATCACACCTGGAAAATGATGCCATCAATTTTGTTCAGATGGTAAAAACACTGTGGCTGTAAGCCAGGTAAAAATGAAACTGAATGGTTATGGCAAGTGTGTCTAACCATAGGAAATAGAATTTTACTAAATAGTGGTGAATCCAATGGATTTTGGGTAATGGTGTCTAAATTCTGAACCAAAATCCCCAGATGCTCCCCACTTGATAACAAGAAAAGCATTGGGCTGAGTGGATGGGTTGAAGAGAGAAGAGCCTCTGTTAATAACCATTAGATCCTTGAATGGGCTCTCCACAGCTATGACAAAAGCTGCCTGTATCCAGGCCATGCACAATCATAACCCTATTAATGTTCCTATTTCAGCCTGTGAACTATGACCTACTAAACCCATTAATTAAGGGAGCCCCTGCAATCCTCAAACTTCTCTCATTGCAAAACAAGATGAAATTAAGATAGACACCCACTTCAGCGTTCTCTGTTGGTTGTCATAGAGATTGTTGTAGATCAGGGAGAAGCCCTACTATGCAGAGGTATCCCTATAATGGCAACATTAAAGCACGCTATCATAAATCTTGGGTGAAAGATGGGAAGAGATAATACATCTGGTGACACCAGAAATACAAGTCACAAGATCAGACAAAAAATTCCCTGGTACCAGAACTCCCTGATCATCCACACAAGACTTGGAGGTGAAGACAGCTGTATAATCAAGTCTCAGCATTAGGCATTCCAAGAGCTGTAATTCACAGGCAGTCTGCTGCACTATCCAGGGTCTAATTCACGTGCTTCTGAGAGGACTCCCAGTTCAGATAAATGAGGGTAGCAATTAGAGGGAAGATATCCCAAAGACTTGGGGTATCCAAGCCTAGCTGCTGTTTAATAAGTATTGCATTAAAACAAAATATAAAAAAGAAAGCAGTGTGCACACGAAGATATATGCACAACTGTAGCTGGGATAAATATATATTGGCACAATGTATATTGACACAACAGAGACTAACATAGTCTACACAATGCCTTCCACTGCCTCTAAGATCTGCAGCAAGAGCATTGAAAGTATTGCCACAAATTTCTAAAATTGGACCCTATGCCGTCAACTATACAGGCCAGGAACAAGTGCTATTGGGTCCTTCATGGTCTCTCAAATGAGTGGGATTACCCATGCAGATGAATATCTCTGCAGTTAAACCTGCCTAGTCACCACTCCGGAGCACATCTTACACAGGATGGCCAGCATGATTGAATGGATTCACCCTCACCTCTCCAAAGTGATCAAGGAGAAATGTGACAGGCGCACTGGGGAAGGATTAGGAGTATTAAATCAGAAGAATGCTGAACTCCTAGAAAACAAAATAGATTCACCAAGTGATTTATTCCAATTGGAACATCCATTTTGATCTTCCTTATCAGCATTAGGAACTAATCAATGGCTGTTATGAGATATATTAGCTCAGTGGGGAAGGATTGATGAAAAGAATATCCTGCTCTAGGTGCAGCACAAACCAGTATCTCTTATGCTCTCAGTTGTATCCCATATCAGTTGTGGATACAGTTCATTGCCCCAGTAAAATCCTTACTAAAATTTGAAAGGTATTCTGGGATAGTGCAGCTAAATTTGAAAGGCAATTCCAGTCTTGGCAGCATTTAGTGAATTTCACCAATGAACCTACTGTCAGTAAAGCAGCAGCTTTTTTTTTCTGACAGTACGCAATGTTTATTGTCAACCTTATGTATCAAATCATTGCCATGGAATTGAATCGCTATGGAACTCTATTCTAAATTCAGAATTTAGACAGTTTAGAGCTCTCTTCCAGTTTCTTTTGTGTATCTCCTCAGTGGTAGAGCATGAGACAAGAAAAAGGTCCTTGACTTGGGATAAACTTGAGTTAGAAAAAACCAAAACATCAGTGTGTTATCAACACTATTCCCATTCCAAATCTAAAACACAGCACTGTAACAGCTACTAAAAGGAAATCAAGTGTATCCTAGCTCAAACCAGGACACACATGAATCTCTTTCTGTAGGTAAAACAAACACCACCCAGTCAACTAATCCATAGCACTAAACACCACATCCAGTCGTTTATTGAACACTCCCAGGGATGGAGACTCCACCACCTTCCTGGGAAACTGGCTCAAATGCTCAACAACCCTTTCAGGGAAGAAATTCTTCCTGCAAAAGAAATGTGCCTTTTTGGCAGAAGCCTACTCATGTTCAGTTAAACAAGGTTTGCAGCACATCGTGAATATACAATTTCTGCTGTATTAATTGTGGCTTTTGTAATTGAGCTTATTGATGTACTGAGCAAACATACTTCATACTTTTTAAATAAAATTTGCATAGGCTTTTGGAATTCCATGTGGAAAAGATTGAAGCTCATAACTAAATTTCAGGTATACGCAGCTTTCTGTGGGCTTCCTACCCTAGCCTCAACTACTCTCTACTCGCTTCTTAGACCCTTAGCTGTCTTTTTTCAGATGTACCATTTATTACTCTGCATACAAAACATGGGAAGTGTGTGGCCCAAATGGTTGAGCATTTCTGAAGTCTGTAATATTAAACACACCTTGAAGTCAATAATTAATTATTTTTTAACATCTTACCCTGTATTGAAATGAGCAATGTTAAACATATGAATGAGACATGAAGAAAAAATTCTAAAAACCTGGGCATTGCAACATGTAGGCTATGTTAATTTCTAAGGATCTCTTTGCAGCTTAGAACTTCAGTGTCTGATTTTTCTCATCAGACCAGGGTATCTTAATCAAGCTGGTGGTGACAAAGGCAAAACCATCTCAGTAACTGCCCTTTTCTTTCATATTACATACAGTTTGGGTTATCTGGTTGCTTTAGTTTTGTTTTTTGAGTAGGGAACTAAGGGCAAGAGATGATGCTTTGTTTGCAGCATAATGTGCAACTTTAAAACAAGCATGGTATTCAATACTGTGAAGAGGAGTATTTTTCTACTCCTTGACTGGATAATAGAAAAAAGATACCAATTTCTTGACATCTCTGAACTCTGCTCTTTGCAGAGCTGTTAGTTCACTGTCTATTTTGACAGAATATAAAGTGTTGTGTATTTCTGGTTTTTGGTTTTGGAGGGAATCTTCCCAGATGTTTCTGTAGCAAAATCACATATACTAAGAGTAACTAATTTCAAGACTAATTGGCTCAACTTCCTTTCCATAAGTAATTAAACAATACCTTTTTATACTGAATTTTTTAGAGAACTTAATAGTAGAGATACATCATTTTGTCCAACTATAGTTTTAGAGTGACAATCAGATGGGATATACTCTTATTATGCAACCAAGATGAGCTCTATGTGGTTAAAAATGTGGAAGCCACTGCACACTTCCAGTAGTTAAACTGAAAAAAATTAAAATACCATATTTGAATAGGGGGATTGGAATGTGCTTCTTCAGCCAGCTGGTGGCCATTACAAAATTATGCTGGACCTTGGCTCAGTGTCAATTGGACAGGCTCAAAGAATTTATAAGATGTTAACTCAAGCTAAGCAAAGTGCAAAAAGGCTGCAGAATTTTTTTCATTGACTTTATAGTATTTAATGAACATAAAGTATTTTAATTTTCATGTGTGGTGGTTCAGTTTCTGCTTTACAATTTTAAATCCTAAATGCTAAAAGCAAATAGGCAGTTTCAGCCTGTAGAAAGACTTGTGCTCATTTTGTTTTCTCAGTCCAAATCTATGAATTGGGAAATGACAGTAAATCTTGAAAGTAAAACTTCAAGAAAGCTGTTCTGTTGAAGGAGTGCTAGCAGACAGTTTGCTCTGTATTGGATTTCTGGATTTTATGGGTTGTTCCTGTTTGAAGTTTTCATTACTATATCATTTCATTTTGATCCAGTTAAAGAGCAGTTGTATTGAATCAGATCAAAGTATCCTGGTCTCCATTAGTAGCAAGTTATTAGAGAGCATAAGAACAAACATGGACTGCTCTTTTCCCTACCATATTCCCTGGCTTTATGCAGTCAGTGGCTTAGGGACATGCCAAACTGGAGGATAGTAGCGTAGATGGTCTGTATTCCTTGAATTGGTCCAATCCCTTTGGCCTCCTCAATGAGCTGGAAGGGTGAGTTCTGTCAGCTGATTCAGTGTCATTAGAATGTATTTCTGTAGCCTGTATCAAACATCCTGAAGTGAAACTTCAGAGAAAAGCATTATTTATTTCTTCAATTTTAAGAATTATTCAGCAGTTCCCCATTCATGCACTCTATTTTAACTGATCTCTGCTGTGTCCCTGCAAAGTAATGAATTTTCAAAGCTTTTGTGAGGGGAGCAAGTAGCTGAGGCATGTCCCAAAGATGTCTTGATCACCATCGTGTGGCTAAGTTTTGAGTTAAGGTATTAATTAATATATTTGTTATGCAGCTCTGTTTTTATTCATGGTATTTCACCTAGCACATAATCATTTAATATCACTTACTACTGGCTATAGTTTTGCAAAGGGATAATGCACATCCATAGCTATGATCCAAGTTGCTGCAAATATATTAGCTGTTCATGTCCTTTCTGTTTTTAGAACAGCTTTTGATTACCAAAGCAGATTTTGGGTATCTTTCTTCTAGATCATCACTTCGTTTCTGTTTCTCAGGTATTGTTTTGCATTTCCCAGGACAAGTGACTGTTTCAAATCCACTCTGTCTGTGCTCCTGTGTTCTACCACCCCTAACTCTGGTGGTCCTGCTGTCTTTAAGAGTCTACCCAAATGCTAGTCCCCTCTGCATGGCTACATTCATCAGTCTCTCTATGTCTTCCATTTTTCAGCCTTTCTCAGCTGGCTGAAAACTGATGTGTTCCAGTGGTCAGTTTTCTTGCTCTCAGTTCTGCAAAATTCTCCATTTCACAAATATGTTGAAAAGAGTTCTTTGTGAACATTAAGTTCTTTTTCCTGTGTTGTCTTATATTGGGTTTTGTGGTATTGGAGTATTGTGAAAACTCGCCTAAAACCAATCTGGTTTGTGTTGGATGCTGTTCTCTCTATTTTTACATGTATACATTTGATGGGTGGGGGTGAGGGGGGTTGATTGTAGTGGTTGGTTGGGGGGACTTTTTGGGTTTTGCCTATGTCTGCAGACTGGTCTTTTTATGATGCATACAGGAAATGGAAGTAGATGCATCCCCCTGAATAGTTCTGAAAGTTCAATGCGTGGCTTTGATTAGCTGGTATGCATTCAGAAGTATGGGGTAAATAAAGAAAATCCTAAGCATAATAAAATGATGCAGTTAAAGATGTGAATGTAGGCCAAATTGTACCACAAAAGGAAAACAGTTAAAATACAGAATTGTAAGATTAATGTCAATACCAAGAATGTTCTGCTCTCAGTAAGGTGGTACCTGTAACTGGTTTTAATAGCTAGCAAACCTTGAGCATTCACACATCCAGAGCTCTGTCTGTGAAAGCAGTGAGTGGGCTGTAGGTACAAACTGCACCACTTTGGCAGGTACAACTACTACAAACTCAAGAATTAAATCAAAAACCATTGCATCACATCTCAAAGCTGATGTAACAGATGGTAAATGAAGATCAGGGTCATGACTATCTTTGAGCAGCCTTGTGTAGTGGAAGATGTGTTTGTGCATGGCAGGGTGGTTGGAAATAAATGATCTTTGAGGTCCCTTCTAACTCAAACAATTCTATCATTTTGTGACAACCGACAAATTTTGTTGTCCATTATGTTAATTTCTATTTCTTTCTATATAATTGCCTAAGCCCCTTCAGCAGTCTCTGTCCAGAGCATACATATGAAGAAATGAAGATATCTTGCTAAATAATGCCCACATGTTACCAAAAATAAGAGCATTTTCTGCTGAACTGGTAGACATGTACATGCTGAGCACAACTGATCCTGTAAGGAGACTCCTCCAGGTCTCAGTCATGACTGTCCTGGGGTTTGGATTGCAGTCTACTACATGGGATAAATTCTATGTCGAGATTCCCATGGCTTTTAATAATCAGGAGCTGGGGCATTTGTGTCCCATCCTCAGACTCTGTTAGCCTGCTGTTTTCTATCTCTTTCCCAATGTATATACTGTGCCAGTGCAGCAAGTTCTGTTAAGTGAGAAGGTGGTTTCTACCAGCAAAGGAGAATTGTGAGTTCTTTCTGCCTGGGGAGCTAGAGATCCATGTTACTGGGAACAGAATCAGCCTGCAAATGCCAGGCTCTAGTCATAGTTACCTAACAGTTATGCAATATTTTAATGTCATGTATGTGTTTAAACGTGGAGTCTTTCTACTTGTAAGGACAAGGACAATTAAGTGCTTTAGCTGCTGGCCACTTCTGTCTCAGGAGGACTCACCATATCTGAAATGTGCTGAAGAACTTTCTGTGGGGCAATTTATTTTGTAAACACAGTAAAACATATTAGAAACAATTAAATGGATAATTCTGGGGCTAAATTTCCAAAAAGGAAGCTTAGGTGTTGCAGTATGTGTTTTTTATACAGCGAACTTGGTTCCAGAGTCCAGTTACAATGAAGATCTATGCCAAATTTCTGCATACATCTCTGTTCAAGATTTTTCATATGATAACAGTTCAACAGGTATTACTTTACCATCTCCATTTAAGATGTGAAATTCAGAGTATTATCCTAAAAGCAGAAGTTTAAAACCCCTTTTCTCCCAGTGGCACAGGGATTGCTCTTTTCAAGTGCTGTTGTTTTCCCATCCACCGAAGGATTTAAGACGCTCCAAAGGCTTCTGGAGAAATGCCTAGATTCATACCCCTTTTCCCAAAGATAAGAACAAGCTTCATGAACTGAATTGTTTTTCCCTTGTATGCCTGCACATGGCCAGGACCTGTGGCATAGATCAAACTTTGCTAGTTGCCTTTTAGACAGCTGCTAACCCTTATGGGGATGGGGCAAGTAAAGTACTTCCCACTTGTCTTGATTTCAGGCTAGGATAGAGTTAATTTATTCTCAGTGGCTGTTACAGTGCTATGTTTTGGATTTGGAATGAGAATGGTGTTGATAACACATTGATGTTTTGGGTTTTTGCTAATTGTATTTATGCTAAGTCAAGGACCTTTTTCTCTGCCACTTAGGAGGTGCACAAAAGAAAGGAGGATGCATAGCTGGGACTGGTGATTGAAACTGACCAAAAGGATATTCCACACTACAGAATGTCATGCCTGGTGTATAAACTGGGGCCAATTACCACGAAGAGGGGCAAGTCTGGGTTAGGGAAGGGGATCTGACATCTGTCAGTGGGTGGTGAGCAATTACATTGGGCATCACTTGTTTTCTCCTTGTTATTATAATTATTATTTTCACTATTACTGTATTTTTTACTTCAAAATTAAAACTAAAATTAAAATTTCAAATTTAAAATTAAATTTCCAGTTGGGCTTTAACCACAACATCAATGTCAGTAAAGATCAGTTTGTGACCATCTGAAGATGCTGAATATACCTAAGTCCCAGGAACCTGATGTCTTGAGAGAGTTGGCTGATGTAGTTCCCAAGCCGCTGACCATGATATTGGAGAAGTCACAGCACTCAGGTCCCAAACATTGGATGTATCTTTATGAAGGCTTGAAAGGTGATCCTGGGAATGACTGACCTTCCAGCCCCATGTCTGTGCCCAAGAAAATCATGTAACAGATCCTTCTAGAAGCTGGGCTATCCTTTGGAGGACAGGGAGTGTTGTGGTTTGTCATTTTATTGTTAAAGTTGTGTTGTTTTGTGTTTTGTAATGGTTTATCCCTAAGTTGTTCCCCCCGGTTTTCGGTTATAATGGTTTGTTCCTCTCCTGCCTTTACCCCTGTCTGTCAACGCTGCACCCAGCCCACTTTCCAGAAAGGTCCCTGTCAGTCTCCCCAGTCCCCTCCCAAGACTGTGTCAATCCTCCCAATGGGAGGGTACAATTCAGGGACCAATAGCGACAACCGGGGGGCCTACAACAACTCCCGACTATTTAAGTTGCTGCACACCCTTTCTCCCTGCCTTTTGGTGGTTCCTCTCCTCGACCCCAGACCTGTACCTTGTCTCTTTCCAATGAACCCTTCCCTGGATCTACCGAAAGGTCTCCCTCTGGCTCTTTATCCTCCACCGGACCGGCTGCCGTCTAGTAGCTGACGCTACACACCCTTACTCGGATTCTCCCGGAGATATCTGGGAAGGGCCACTCGTGGCACAGACCCGCCCGGAGCTAGCCGGGGTGTCCAGCCTGAGTGGACAGGTGGATGGGCTGCGTCAAGGGAGGTGATCTAAAAGCCAGTATGGCTTCACCAAGTCCTGTTTGACCAACCTAGTGGCCTTCCGTGATAGGGTGACCACATCAGTGGGCAAGGAAGGGCTACAGATTAATCTGCGCTTCTGTAAAGTCTTTGACAGTGTCCCCCACAACATCCTTCTGTCTACATTGGAGAGACATGGATTTGATGGATGGATGAGAAAGCAGTTGGACATCCAGAAGATAGTGGTCAATGGCTGCAGGTCATGATGGACATCAGTGACAAATGGTGTCCCTCAGGGGTCTTTATTGGGGCTATGTTATTTGATATCTTCAATAAAGACACAGACGAAGGAGTCGAGTGCACTCTCAGCAAATTATCAGGTGACACCAAGCTGAGTGGTGCTGTTGGCAGTTCTGAAGGATGGGATGCCATCCAGAGGGACCTAGACAAGCTCAAGAAGTGTGTCCATGGGAATCTGATGAGGTTTAACAAGGCCAAGTGCTGGTGCTGCACCTGGGTCAGATCAACCCCAGGTATCAGCACAGGCTGGGCATGAACAGCCCCAGAGCAGCCCTGCCCAGAAGGGCTTGGGGGTGCTGTGGGTGAGAGGCTGGACATGCCCTGGCCATGGCACTCACAGCCCAGAGAGCCAAACGTGTCCTGGGCTGCACCCAGAGCCCCGTGGGCAGCAGGGCAGGGAGGGGATTCTGCCCCTCTGCTCTGCTCTGCTGAGACCCACCTGGAGCACTGCATCCAGAGCTGGGGTCCCTGCACAGGAGGGACAGGGACCTGCTGGAGCCAGTCCAGGGGCTACCAAGATGATCAGAGGTCTGGAGAACCTCTCCTATGAGGAAAGGCTGAGATTATTTGGATTGTTCAGCATGGAGAAGAGGAGGCTCCAGGGTGACCTGATCGTGGCCATGCCGTCCCTGAAGACAGCCTACAAGAAAGATGGAGAAGGACTCTTTACAGGAGCTTGTAGTGACAGGGCAAGAAGAAATGGCTTCCAACAGACAGAGAGTAGGTTAGGATTAGATATTCGGGAGAAATTCTTTACTCTGAGGATGGTGAGGCAGTGGCAGAGGTTGCCCAGAGAAGCTGTGAATGCCCCATCCCTGAAAGTGTTCAAGGCCAGGCTGGATGGTGCTCTGAGGAACCTGGACTAGTGGAAGTTCCCCGGAGCTAGATGATCTTTAAGGTGCCTTCCAACCCAAATACTTCTGTGATTCTATGATGATATGATTTGAATGATCTGTCTTTATCTGGATCCAAGAGAAACACAGAGTGAACTAGTTGAGGACTACAGAAGTGGTGGACCAGCAGACCTGCATCTTCCAGCTTGCTCCTTCTTGTATTTTCCTACTGAAAGGATAAATCAAAAAGGCTGATGGCAGTCTAGTGTTACATAATTGAGTCCAGGAAAGCCTATCTCCTACTGATGGGGCTGCGTATGCTGTGTGGATAAACATGACTATTAATCTATTCTGACAGGAAGAGGTATGAGTCATATGAAATTTAGCTTTTTCAAACACTTAGATTAATGTGTCATTTAAAAAAAATTGTTAGGAATAGAATTGGGTACATAAACTGATTTTACAACTAGAACAGGCAGGCAGCAGATATTATTGCTCATATCTGTCCTCTAGAAAACCCCACCTGAAGAATAACTTTTTATTGCCGAAGCCAAGATTGCTGAATAAATCTGCATTTTTTTTAAGGAAGGAAGATGCTTCTTTCAGTGTGTTTTTTTCAGAAAAGTGGAAAAAATAAACACAGAAATGCAACTGGGATAAATTTTCTTTTCCCTTCTAAGTTCAAAACTTCCTGCAGGGATTGTAATGCTTATGTCCTTTTTATTATTACCCAAATTAGGATGGAACAAAGGTGTTTACAGATGAAAGGTATATTTTTTCAAGTGTGGAAGAAGGCCTGGGCAGCTTTGTTTTAGCATCTGAGTGAAAAAAATAATTTAAAAAATAATATTGATTATGTTTGCTGCCTAAGTGGCATTCATAATTTTGTATTATATGTTACACATCTCCCTTTCTCCAGGCCCAGAAGTTATCTTTCCAAAGCTCCTTCAATTGCTCTTTAGTCTTTATAGTTCTTGTGTTGCCAGCCCATGGGCAAATGTTGATATTCTGTGTTGCTGTTCAGCTTTGTTTGAAAGCTTGTCAGAAGACTGAATGACCACTAATGTCTTAATTATACTATAATTAGGACACCACCCCTTAACCATGCTCTGAAATTATTTTGAGATGTTTTGGTGCCTTTTAAATTTCATTTTATCTTAAAATGTTTATCAGCATTCTTTACTTACCTTTATTTCTCTTTTGGGGCAGAAATTTTTCTCATTTTTCTACTTGTAAATCATAAGACATTTTTTAATCTATACAAAATCTTTGTACTTGTCAGTGTAACTGAAATTGGAATTTGAACTAGTGATATCACTGCTACATAAATGACAGAATACATGAAATCTGTCAGTTTGTCTGATCATGTCTCTGCAAGCTCATGGCAGCAACTTTTTGTTTCCTTAGGAATGACTTGAGCTAATGAAAGGAAGACAGGAACCTCCTGCCTTTGAAGTGCAATGCATTTGAGAGATCTGAATTTTGTTCACTAAAGAAATGAACAGAATTAATAAGAAATCATTGAGAATTTTCCTTTTGAATCTCAGCCTATAAAAATCTTATTATTCTGTTGTCTTAGGTTGCAATACAAATGTAACCAGCAGTATGTATTCTATTACAATCTGTTAAAACCAGGTGGAGCAGTGCTCTTTATCTCTTCATGACCTATCCCTCATAACTCCAGGGGGGTATCTTCTAATAATGGGCCAGCTGTTAAAACCAGGTAAGGCAGTGTTCTTGATGTCTTCCATGACCTGTCCTCCCTCCAGGAGATATCTTATGTTAATGGGCCATTATCTCACTGCATGACTGATGAAATTACATCATCCCATTGTGAGATTCTCCACCTAGGGGGAGGAGCCAAGCATTTCCCACCTGAATATAATATGAGATTTAGAACACGACAAGCATTTTTCCACTGGGTTCCCAGGGGAAGACCACACCCTTCTACACCACCACTGGATCTTTAGAGGAAAACTGCACCCTTCTACAGGACCACTGCTTCAACTGAACCACATCTGTCACTCCAGGAGGACTGTAGCCACCATTTAATGGGATTGCTACCAACACTCTGAATGACAGCATGTCAGGCTGTATTCTGACTCTGTCAGTAGTTTTGTACTACTGCATTCTATTTAAATTTTCCTATTATATTGAAGTTCTGACTTGGGATCTCCCACTGGTTTGCTTTTAGACCAGCACATCTGTTAAACTGGTAGAGGAATACATCTGATCTGGGTAGCAGAACTCACAAACTGCAGGTTGAGATCAAGACTGAAATGCAGAATGAGCCCTGGCTGGAGCCCAGGACAAGAGGCCATGAATTGCCAGCCTTTGGGATAACAAAAGGGCGAGAAGATGGATGCAGCCAGCCAAGTGAATGGACACTGAGACACAGCAGGAGCTGGGAATTCCTGACCTTCTGGATAACCAAGGAGATTAAAATGGGTGCTGCCAGCAAGGAGGATGGACATGGAGAGGCGGGTAGGAGTCGAAGAATCAGGACTAAGAGCAAGAATTGCACTTGAGTAGATTGTGAGGGTACAAAAGCCCAAGGATTCCTCTGTTTGGGGTCCTCCTTGGCGGCACCAGCCTGAGCTCTTTCTGTGTTACTGTGAATAAATGTATGTGGAGTGAGACATCTGAAACTCTGCCAGGGGAAATGTAGGGTGGAGGCAGAGGGGAAGCCTGGTCTGCCTGACTGGGGTGTGCAGGAGCCGAGCAGGGACCCCTCGGGGCACTGGAGCTGCCCACAGTGGAGCAGTGAACGGTCCCAGCAGCGAAAGTCTCTGACCTTGGGGGTGAGGCTGCTGGGGCCTTGGGAATGGTCAGGCTGGGAAGTTTCCTTAGCAAATTACCATCTTCAGAGGTTTGCTCACATCTCTTTACTTTCAACTTATTTACTTCATAAAATTAACTTTTCATTGTTGTGTGGGTAGCACAAATGAACCTGTTTCAGTCAAAAAGATCAGGGTACTGTGTCTGCACAGAGAGAAAACACAAAAATCCTGGAATTTGAGTTGCTTAATTTTAAAAAGCAAATTCAGATGCATTTTTCCTTCAGTTTATGAACTGTAATGTTTCCAAGATGTTAACTGAAATTTATATACAAAAAATGGGAGGTTGGTCTTGATTTCAATTTTCCTTTTAAGTTTTCTGTCACAGATGAGTGTGAAGGTTCTGTTAAAAAGAGGGAAAATTTCTGATGCTTTGTCTTTTGATAATATAGGTATTACAAAAATTATTATGTGCTACCACGGGCCTTACTGTCCACCTCTATTTGTAGGAGTGAGATATTGTATTTAATTTGCAGAATAGATCATTTGATAAATACATATTTTTCAGAACATTGATTAACCTAATTTATCTTTTCATCCAAGTAGGTATCAATCTGTCTCTGGTTACAAACTTTTAACAAATGAAAAGTCAAAAACATTTGTCCTGTTCTTCTTGGTGGAAAGGTACTAACTAGGAACCAAAAATACATCATGAGAGAATGCAATGAAGAGAGAAAATAATTTCACCAATACTCAGTAAATTCAGATTTGTTCTTTCAAAGTTAATTAATACCTGGTAAATAAAGACTCTATGCCTGTACACCTAATAAAGTAAGTCTTTCATCCATGTAAGTTCTTTGGACTGTGCTAGTTATTAGACGTGAATAGTGTCTTCTCTGTAAAAGCAAAAATGCACTCAATAGGGAATTCAGCATTAATGCATGACATATAATATCCTGGAAAAATGTAAACAATTCTTTTGGCTCAGTGAAACAGTAAGAAGCTGTTAAAATCTTTCACATAACCAATAAGCTGAAATAGGGTGTCCACGTGTAGGATCTCGTCACTGTTGAAAACAGTGCTTCTTGGGATGAATGAGCAGACAGATAAGAGACAGCAGACATAGACATTGGTGGCTTAGCTCTGAAGAAAAAAAAAAGAGAAAAGGAACTGTGCTTTAAGTGCCAGTTCACTGAAGAATATCTGAGAGCTTTTCCTCATGCTGATGACTTTGAGGGAGTGATTATCACCTGTTTTCTTACTACCAGTAAAAAACAATGAATAACGCGATAGAGTTAAGTTTAAAGGCAGTAACCATGCTGCTTGTATTTTTGTACCATAGCAAGTAAAAGATTTAGACAAAAGGGCTGGAGACCTTGTCTTAGCACTGAAGAAAAAGAAATGGAAAGCTTCCTATTTGCATTAGGTGAAACCTTCAATGTCTAATTTTTTAACATGCTGCACACCAAGCGCGTAAGAGTGAAAATGCTACACACTCCAGGGCAACACTTTTAATCTACTCTGAACAAACACTCAAATCCTTTGTATCTGATTGATATTCAATGCCCTTGTGCTTTGTTTCTGCTTCTTTGACGGGGAAGAGGGAGTGGAAGCAAGTGTATCAGGGTGCACTTTGATTGCCAAGTGCTGGAGGTAAACCATGTGAATGCAATTATTTACCTTCAGATGTCATGAAGAAAATTCTTCTCTTATCACAGTTCAACACTTAAATTTAGTAATGTAAACCTCACATGAACAGTGTACTCAGCATCAGGTCTGGCTTTCTCAGTGGGGGAATGTTTTCAGTTAACCATTTACAAAAACATGCACAAATGTGCTTCGTATTTAACTTGAAGTCCAAAAACCTCAGGTAAAAACTGTCAAAAGTGAGTAACTACTGAAGAATTGGACAAATGTACTTACAGGAACTGCTATGAGCAAGAAGCAACAGTAGTTTTGTCCATATAGCTGAAAATGCAATTTTCTGCTAACATCTTTCCCTGTAGAGAGTTCAGAGAGCATTTAATCACCTGTTAATTAGTTCATGTTTATGGGAGACAAAGGTGGGTTTTGAAGTTTTATCAGGCACTATTCCATTTAAATACATTTCATCATACACACCTTCTAGACAAATGAGACTATCATTTTTCTGCTTAGAAATCTCTTAGGTGTGCCTTCAAAAACTTGTGCAAATATAGTTCTAAGCAGGGAAGAGAAACAAAGTACCTGATTCGTGTTTTTTAAGTATGAGGAAGGCAATAAGCTGTCTACTATTATCAAAACTACCCCAAAAATTGTATCATGGTAATATCCGTCATATTCTAATAAACATTGATCTTGGAATATTGATCACCTGAGACAAGTACACATGTTTATGTCTAGATGGCAGTAGAATAGGACTTTTTAAAATATAATTTACATACCTACAGTGATGACAATATCTTTTAACGCTTTTGTTAATCCAACCATTAGTTCTTTGTTTCTTTTTTTCCTAATTTATGCCAATTCAAATGTAACATTTTCAATTTCCAGACACTCCCGGTGATGACAATCAACATTGTTGCCTTTTTGTACTGTACCTAGTCACGGGACTGGATTCAGCAAATATTTTCCTTTATTATACTTTTACATTATTTTTATATATATTTTAATAATATATATTATTATTATTATACTTATTTCAGTAATGAAGTCACAGTTCAAGAATAGAATATACAGTTGCAGGGCACAAGTTATTGGGTTTTTTTGTAAGAGACACAACCCCAGTGTTTCAAACAGGTCCCCAGAAGCAATGCCCAGACATGCATTGCTGGATGTATGGAGATTGCCAGTGATTGCTCCCATAGGAACTGCACATGGCCTACTTGCTTCTGCTACTCCTTTGGACTGGATATGAAACAGGGGTACTGTACCTGTGTCGCTAATTTCCATCTTGTCATGTCACTTAGTGGGCTCACCAGTATGTTGCAGTTTGGTAATCCCATTCCCCATATGAAATTGCTCACCAAGTTGTGTGCCACGGGTGAGTTTTGTCAGTCCTCCTTGTGCTACATTGCTGCCCCTTAAAAAGTTTTGTTAAAAAAACAAGAAAAACCCAAACAGCGAGAGCTCATTTGAAAACAGTTTTGCAGTTCAATTGATCTAAATTACTTTTATTTTGAATAGGTTTTAGAGCAAATGTGGTAGTTTCCTTCTTGTTTATCTAGTATGAATAGTATGAAGAAAAATTCTGATGTATGGGTGCTACCTCCATTTAATGCCTTTTTAAAATTTCCTGTTTAGTATTTATTTTCCAGTCTGGGTTTGTTCTGTACTTACCACTTTAAAGCTTGGCATTCTGTAAGCTCACAATTATGCTTTTCAGCATTAATGATCTATTAATTCTTCTGTCAGATCAGGATCTTTGTAAATGGTTGAAACAGATCTAATGTTTCTAAAGGAGGCGCTGTAGTCCCCTTTGCTCAGGGTTGGGGACTGGAAAAACAGCTGGGCTACATTTTAATTTTTTTAAAAAAGCTTGCCCAGCCTTTTATTTAAGTGTTTGTTTCTAAATCTCTCTAGTCTTCAAATTATTGTAACAATCATGTAATAAATCTTTGAAAAGTATTTTGTGGCAAAAACACTGTATAAATGGTAGGTAGGAGTCTCAAGATGCTGTCCCACTCATTTTTTATTCTCATTTCACTTATTTATTCACATTCTGACATCACTTTCTCTGGGAATTCACTTACAGTGTCAGACTTTTCAGTAAGAATCACCAGGGGGAAAAAAGTGTATTCAAAGTCCCCTGGAATGCCAGAAGGTGGCCTTCATAATAAATTATGCCCTTCCATGAAACAGGTGCAGTTGTGGATTTTAAGAGCAGAGGCCAAACTTGACCTGCTGCAAAATAAATGTTCATAAGACAGTAATTTTTGTACCAATAATAAATAACAAATATCCAATACATACCCTTATTTCCCATGCCAACCTTGCTACACTGCTTAGTGAGGTATGTTGAATATATTGGATACTGCTTTCAAATCATCAGTGTGCAGGAAGATTATAAGAATAATCAAATCTTCTTCCTAACCAAATTATCCTGTGTTAAGAAAAACACAATCATTTCTGTCTCAAACACAAATGTATTAGTGCTAATGAAAACTCCAGGGCAGCTTTTAATAATTTCATTACAGACTACCTTGGAACATGGTAGTTCAATTAATCTCTGCACCACCACATTGCATTCTTAACTTTTTTCCAAACAAGTTTCTTTGAAATATTTTTATTGGATCTGTGGGTTTTAGGTACTTTGAACAAGACTAGAATGTGATACGAGGCAAACATGACAGATGGCTCAAAAGCAAATGGGCTTTATTTAAAATACCTACTCTCAAGTCCTCTCATAATACATTCCAGTCAAAGATTCCTGTTGTAAGTGTAAATATACTTTAAAGATCGTGTAACTTTTCAAGTTGCAGGTCTTATGCTCTTCATTACAGTGGCCCACTCAATATGAAGAGACATTTAATCTCAGCCAGTCTTGCATAACAACAAAAACTGCTATAGTCAACAGACCTGCAGCATTTGTGCATGGCCAGAAAGAATAAAATACTTGTGAGGAGACAATATAATTTTGAAGTCATGTTTCTGAGAAAGAAACATTAGGTTCCTCATGTCCTGTGTGTCTATGGCCCATCGAATGTCATCTTTCAACAAGAATTTCCAGTCTTGTAGTCCCTTAGTCTGTTTTCGTTTTGTTGTTTGGTTTTTTAAAATTTATTTTCTGATGGCTAGGTTCTAATATATGTTGCAACCATTTTGTCTCTGTTTTGGTAGCAGAATAATATATTGACTAATTCCATAACCCAGCATTTTGTGGCCATGCTTAAAAAATCAGTTGACCAGAGATAGATGATTGTTCTTTGAGGGATCCTTGCTGTGTGCTTCCATGTTCTATTTATGTAGATATCTTGTGAGTGTCATCATCCCTACCTGTTTTGGAATAACCTTTGGAGAAACAAAGCTACTACTGTCATTTGGGTACTTGTACTAGGAAGGTTTTTTCCCCCTCTGGTCATATTTTCCCCTTCTCAATCATATTTTGCAGTTTAGGAGGACTTACTCACTTGTATTTACCAGCAGCTTCCCGCATTTATTATTACAGCTGGAGAAAATAAATACTTTTACCTTGTCACTTCACTTTTTCCAGGTTTCCTAGATACCACTAATTTGTACTAGCCATTCATTTTCCCAACATCACTTTTCTATAACATCTTAATTGTTTTACTTAGTGACCTCTTTCATTTTAGCTGTGTTTCTGGCATTCTTTATGGTCAAGAATGCTGCAAAAATATTCTTGGGCTACTTATGGAACTCCCTTTACAGTATGGTTTATTAATTCAAAGGTGTCTCTAATTATATGTGTGTTCTTTAGGGCACTGGACCATCTGTACAGTTCTTACACTAATTAATATGCCTGATCACATGTAGAGTTTCTCTAGCACTCCCTGACAAAAAAAAGAGGCAATGAATAAGTGCAGAGGTTCTTTTCTTCTCTCTCTATCCCCCTTTCCCCCGACATATCTTATTAATGCCTTGTTCTGTGTCTGCATGTGTGAACGTAACATGAACAATTTTGAAAGGGTCCAATTCTTGATCGTAATTAGAACTGGGTTGAATTTCTGAGTGTTTTCTCTTTTGCAAATTGCCGTGGCTTTGAGGGGCAAGTCCTTTTGAGGGCTGAAAACTGATTGAGGTGTAGGAAGTAAAGGGTAGGATTTTTCATGGTGGAAACCAGGTCCATAGTGCTGGTGAGGGGCAGGTTTTATTGAATGTTTTTGTCAATGATCTGGAGAAACAAGCACACAGTGAAGGTTGAATTGTCCTTAAATTGTCTGAATTTTTATCCTTTCTGAGTGTGTTCCTTTTTTTTTTATTTTGTTTGTTTTTTCTTTTTATTTTAGAAATAGCAGGTGCTCTGAGCTCTTTTGCTCTTTCAGGAATAACTGTCAAGACCAAGCTAAATTTCCTTGGCTTCTGGGGCTCTCCAATTAAATGCTATGAGAGGCAATGTTGGCACTGAATCTTTGTCCTTCAGACAGATCCAGAGCAAAATTCGTCGCTGGGTCATTAACTGACAATTAAAGAATGAAAGCAGCAACTTGACAACTCTTCCAAGTGGCTAGAAGTGGATGTTTGCCTAATGGAAATCATTATCAGGATGAGTTTGGCTGTGCTTCTCAGATAAGATCTGGGCATTACTGTGAAGAGACAAGAAGGTTTATCTCTGCCCGTGCCATGGGGAACCTGACAGCTCCCACGTTTTGTTGTTTAACAGTTGCCTGTCAGCACCAACCTCTGTTTGCCACTTGATTGTCATTTAATGAGTGAGGTCTGTCAAACTGAACACAAGGAACAATGTTTCCTATGGTGGAAACTCCAACATTTAGATTTATTTCTATTGTATTGTGTTGTATTGTATTGTATTGTATTAGTTAGCATCATTCAGATCGATTACTTACGTGAAAGGAAGATACAGGTATGAAATAAAGGATTATTCCAGCTAGATTAATTACAAGTAAATCAGGGTGGAATTATTTTTCAGCGTCAGGAAATTTCAGCCATTTAAAGATAACTGTGCTTGTACATCCTAGATAAATGGAATGGAGCTATGTAATTATCATTCTCAAAAAGCTGCAAAGGCCACTCTATTTTGCAAACTGTCAGAGTGCTGTAAAAGTGTCACGAGCGAAATATCATCATGCAAATGGGCTCATTGTCTCTCATCAGATAGTGAAAACAATTTGCCTGCAGGAGTTATTTTGAAATATTAACTTGAATCCTAAACCAGGCAGCTAACAACAGGGTATACTGACTAATCCTAAAAAGAAGATAAAATGTCTTACTGTTTTATTTCAATTCATTAGGCTGCATATTTGAGATTAAATAGACGTCTAAGCTAAAACCATAAAAATTGCCTGCTCTTTGTTTTTCTTCTTCCCCCTTCACCAGTCACACCCCAACCCAATGTCATTAAATTTTCATTCCCATCACATAACAGAATGTCTCACAGTGTACATTTACACAAAATGGATTAAGGATTGAGTGGCCATTTAATAATTTTCAGTGCTTTCAAATCTGAGAAAAATAGTGGTTAGATTAGGCTAGATTCCACAGTCTTTGCATGTGATAAGTATTATTGCTTTATGAATAACTTCTTTGATGGTTGTGAAAATTATCTGTGTTCTTTTCGCAGCCTTCTGCTGTTGTCAGGCCTTATCCTGACATACACTTTAGCACATGATTAATGTCATCACAGCTACTGTGATTTTATAAGTGTGGTTTCGGACCTAGAGAGAGGGAAAAAAAGCAACAACACATATAAGTACTTGATATCATAACTTTTGTTGGTCTGGGATGAGATATAACAGTGTTTCATGTTTCATTTCAGCATATACTGACCCACTCCAGATACACATGTTCCTCTACCCAAGGCAGATTTCCAATTACATCTCATAAACATGCATGTATTACAAAAAAACAGATCAAGACAGCATAAGAAAATGTAGAGCTTAAGGCAAAGTTAGAGACTAGTGAACAAGTCTGAAAAATCATGTCTGCACTGTATACATTTGAGGGCCAGTAGTAATTTGAAAGAAATATGGCAGACCTGATTTCCTGGTGGCATTATAGTAGATTTTCTGCAAAAAATACTCTGTATCTGTTAGTTTATGATATCATAGTTTCATTCATAATTAAATTGACATCATTAAAGGGAGCACGACTTGTTTAGCGCAGGGCAGACTCTGGACTTTGTGGACTCTACAAGCAGCTAGGAAATAAATGCTCAGTTTCTCAATTAATTATGAAGTTATTGTGGCGGTGGTTTTGTGTTATGGCACCTGGTATTTCTGTTTCAAGCAATACAGATGATTCTGTCAGATCAAATAATTTAACTGCATATATGAAACTCAAAATTGAAAACAAATTATTTGTATAGGTATAAGAAATTGAATGCTCTAAAACATTAAGTGTATTAAAATTGATGATGCGAGCTGTGTTTTAATTTATATCAGCCTGAAAATATTAGAGTCACACAACATAAATGATTAAGGGGAAATGAATTAAGTTTCTTACTTACGATTGAAAGATAAAACAAATAATTTAAAGTCTAACCAGAATTATAGAAACGGGTAATTCTCACAAATGTATTTTCAATCTAATCCACAGTAAAGAAGGGACAAGCACATCTGGGGCCTTTAAGATTGCTGTAATTTACAGATAAATATTTTAGTACTGTGTTTCAGTCTAACTACATATCAATAGCCATTTAAGAGAGGAAGTTAGGGGTGAGGAAGGAGAGCAATGGTGCAGGTATATGTGCCTTTAAAAAATTTAATACATCAGTTAATTTTGGCTGCATAGGAGATAAAGCAAATAAACTGACTTGTGAGCCTCAAAATGACTTTAAAAGAAGAGTCTTGTCTGGATCCAGATTTATTTTGGTCCAAGTCTTTGCTAAAACATTCCTGAGGCCACTCATTTATTCCCACTGTGGACTGGACTTTGCAAGCTTTTAAGCACATAATTAGAGCTTATTTTGTTGCATTGTCCTTTAGTCAGATATGCCTTAGCTGAACTAGCGAGCAGATGAGATAACGGTTTCTGTAAGGACCAATTTCTCCTCATGGATAAGCAAATACAAATAGAGAGAAGACGACACAAAGAGAGAGGGACAAGAAGGATTAAGCCCAGAGGAAAGAGTGAAATCAAACTGCAGTTGACTGAAACAAAAGTCATGATTATGAGTCACATTTCTTCCACTCGTATGTTTGCTGGTGCCACCTCTTTTGTAGAGGACCTTGCTCCTCTGTATGCTCATCAGATTGTCTTTCACAGCCCTCCCATACCCTCTTGCCTGCAAAGCAGCACCTACAGAAAGAGAAGTTATAACCCAGAACCAGAGAGAAATCTTGTTCTGAACATGGAGCTTCCTGCATTTGTTGGTCACGTCCCCAGTTCTGGAACCAGTTCTTCCTGGGGAGGAAGCACAAGCTTTAAAGAAATTCTGCCAGTGGCAGTGCCTGTGAGAGTAATTTGCATGGGAAAAAGGAGAGAAGAAAAGCTCTTTCAGATTGATATTGTCTAGAAGGAAAAGAGGTTGGATGCTCTTTTTAAGCCAAGGCACAGTAAATGGTGAAAATTAAAAGGACACTCTGGAAACGAAGTACAATATTTCTCACAGCCACCTGTTGCTTGTGGTCAACACATTCTGTCATGTTCTGCTTAGAAATCCAGAAATCTTGGATTTCTGTCACTCCAAATGGCATCACAAGGACTTCAGCAGCTAAAGTTCCTCAGAGGCCATGGAGATTGAAAACCCTTTTTCAGTGCTTAGAATCACAACACAATTTGCCATGAAAAAAATTATGGTAGCAACAGTCTCTCAGTGCTACCAGAGAATCAGAACACAATAAATCCAGAAGGAGATGCTAAAGCATTTGAAGATGTTGACAGCGCATTTATCATATATTTTAAATTATTTTGCTCATTTCTCGTACTGCTGAAGTTTAACCAGACCTGATGGGTACCAAAAGGTTGGGCCATCTACTGAGGCTGTCCTCCAAACCCACCAATTATTACAGCTTATCTATCCTTCAGAGCTCACCTTTATCTGTTCAACCTGAATTGCTAAATCAAGCATATATTTAAATTACCTTCCTTTTCTGCCATCTATGAAAGAAGAGATTAGATAGAGTGTTAAAGCAATGGTTTATATTTAAATATCTGTTGCTTCTTTAATGGCTTTGCATTAGTTATGTTGCCATTTAAGAGATATTTAACAAGGCAACCTAGAGCAGTGTTAAATACTAAGCATGCTTTATAAATGTCATGATGCATTAATACTGGTTTTATAAGTAACCTATAGCATGACAAATTATTTCTCTCTCTCTTAAAGAGTAGAGATCTGATAAAAATTGTGCAAAAATATCAGTATAAAAAGGGTAAAGATGTCCCATGATTTTCGCAGAAGATAACCTCTTGTTTTGTGGCTTATAACAAAATACAATAAAAGACATATATTATTATTACAAATAACAAGTAGAATGTCTTATTTTTGGCTGGAATATTTATAGATCTTGTAGAATTGCTGTCTACAGGAAGTGTGTAGGGCTTCTGGTAATAATTTGTACTCTTGAGTAAGAGCCAGGTGAAATGTCTCAAAAGGTAATCTGGTAATGGAACATCTCAGCAGACCTTTTGACCTTTGAATATGAGGATACTCTGTTAAAACAAATCTCTGAATTGCCTATATTCTAGACAGTGAGGAGATTTTTTTTCCCTAGGTCATGACTGGGTGATCTGTACTTCAAACAATTGCCAAACACTTCCCAGGTCTTTGGTTTCACTGGTGTCATATCCCAGCCTGATGATGGTTGGCAGAGCTACTGCAGAGAGATCAGATCTCAGGACTGTTCAAAGCCATTCCGTATGGTAATATCTTGGCAAGAGTAAAAGCTTAAGAAGCCAGAACTGGTAGGATAGGATCTCCCAGTTCTAAACCTTTTAGCTACATATTCATCCCAGCAACTTTTAAAAGATCCTTTCTGAAAGTTTATTTTCTCTTTATCTGGGATATTTCTGTGTGTGCCATAAAAATACAATAAATATCTGATAGCACCATAAAAATAGAATTAATGGTATCAGTGTTTATACACAGGTCTGAGTGGGTACTTCTGGAAGGATTCTTATTCTTTCCTAAATTAGTCAATCCAAAATACTGATTATGCATATCTAAAGGATATTACAGGATTTCTTCAAGGGAATTGAAATCTGATTCAAAAGCTACACTATTGGGAAGATATCAAAGCCAAGGAAGCAATAGTTACCTCTTCTGGTAACTATCTGGTCTGATAAACCTGTCGTTAAGAGCAAAACAGCAGAACAAACTTTTTCATTTGCAGTTTTCCAGACTGACTCTATCAGCAGAAGAGGGGGATGAAAACATCCAAAGATACTCAGACAATGATTTAGGAACTTTAAATGGTAACCACTTTAGCTCTCTGTGCTAAGATTGTAATAGTAACACTTCATGCACTAAAAATTTGCTCCAAAATGTTTTTCTAGATTTACATCTCATTGTTATTCTACTCCATAAAGCTTTTCTTAGGTGTCTTTTTTTAGTGTGTGTCTGAAGTATGAGCCTACAAGTCATTTCCTTCTGGTTTGTTTCATATCAGTTCAGATAGCTCTATCTAGCTGTGAATGAAAAAACAAAGAACAAATTAATTCCAGCAGATATGTACACGCTGTCTATCTGCGTTTCCAGGACTGGGCATTTCTTGAGTCAGTTACTAAGAGCTGTGCCACTTTTACAGGCTTTGGTTTGCAACTTGTCTAGTTTTCAGTTCACCCAGCTGCCAAGTTCTATTGTTGTGATGTACCAGAAGGATTGTTTTTTGTAAGAGCTGTATTAAGTGAACAAGAGATCAAACCCATGCTTGATCAGGTTAATGAGATAAAAGGACATTTTGGCTTAGTAGAGAAAAGCAGAGGAAATAAATGAAATTGATTACCTTGTTTATCATGGACTCAATTTGTTGGTTCCCTTGGCAACTGACCCTGATGTAGATGAAGTTACTAGTAGCCTGAAGGAGATCAACATGTAAGATTTCTATCAGCCGCATTAACTGTCTTCTGATGGTCAGAAGTAGGGAGAGGGAAGTGCAACTTCAGTGGAGGGATTAGACCACTATCATCACTTCAAATGTAGCTACTCTGACCTAATTACTTATTTGAATATTTTCTGAGAAGAAAATGGGTGAATATTGTGTTATACTACTACACCACTTTCATTTATTGTTTTGTTGACTGATCCAGATAGCGAGCAAAGTCGTTTAGTCAGTGTTTTGTGTCAAAAAACTCCTAAGAAAAAGAATGCTATCTAGAGTTTCAGTGAGATGTGAAAGTGATTATTTTTATATATTACTTGTACACCCTGTTGTCTATTTGATGGAAAACTGCTGTATTTGAGTTTTGGTGTGATTTAATATCTGTTGTGAGAAGTGCCTGGAAAAACCTCTGAAATTCAGTAATGGTAATCTATAAGACTAGAAATTTTTCCACAGACTACATAGGTCACAAATCCATTGGACAGGAGGAAATACTGTACTGTCTGTAACCACTGTACTGACTCTAGATTTCCAGCAAATACACCGATTTTCCATAGTCTTGGTGGCATACTTGGGTGTAGCTATCTCTCTTCCGTGTATTTTTATTTTTGAATGCTCTCTTCTAAGCCTGCAGAAGGGATGGCTAGGGGATTATATTGTTCATTCTGCTTACAGGTTGCTGTTCAACAGCTGTACCACAGAATTTCCTCAGAATTGTGTTTTCTCATGTACCTTGCTTTATTAGTGGATGTTTTCTCCTCTGTCTCAATCAAGCAGCTTATTTGGGTCCTTCTGATTTCTGAACAAACAGATTCATGAGGACCTGAGAGCTGGGATCTGGAGCTTTTCACATCAGAGTTCATAATTCTTTCTTTCCTGAAGACAGCTTTTATCAAAAAACCAGAGGACAGTGAAGATTTTTAGGCCAGTTTTCAGACCCTTTTGGACAACTGGATTATGAAAACCAGAGAACTGAGGAGCCAGACCCTGTCTCTCAGTGTCTATGTCTGTACTTTGGGATCTGGGAAGCCTTCCCAGTTTCCAGACCTGGACACTTTCCCTGAGCACGTTGATTCCCTGTAGGACGAAATCTGTGCTGTTTTCCATTCACACACGCACATATACAGACAGTTTCTGAGGAGAAAATCTGGGCATGGAGACCAGCAGGGAGACCCAACATATTCTCACCATATATCTCATCTGGACTCTCAGGGCTTGCCAACAAGTCCACTTAGGATGCAATCTAGTTATATTTGGAATTACTGGGGTTAGTCTATTTTCTTCAAATTTGAAGTGAAGGCAACTAGCTTTTAGTTGGAATACTAAGAACAATAGCCCATATATACATGTGTAAAGGAACCTTCAGAAGTTTTACAGAGCAGGCAGTAATTATATGTGAGAGGATTCTGTTTCAGAAAATTTTAGAGCATTTCCAGTTAATATAGGTCAAGAGAACAGGATTCTTACACACTGAATAGAAAGCATTCAGCTGCCCATATGAAACATATGCACTGTTGGCAGTAACATAGCTGTGACTGTAGTCATCTTTGGCAGGCTCAGCTTTTACTTGTTGTGTAAAAATATTTTCTGTCCTATTCTGTTTCCTTCTGCTGTTGAATATGGGTCTAGAGTTCGTTGACTTCACAGTGCACTTTTCTGCCTACAGATTTTAAATCTGATACCTAAGGACCTAGTTCTAACTAATAAAACAAGAATTTAAAAAAAAAAATCAATTCCAATTTTCTCTTTAGGTGCTTTTTTCATTGTTGTTTAAATGAATAAATTGCCTTGAAGCTTTTCTCTGCCTTCAGTACTGAGTGCTTACATATTAACGGCTGCACACAGGGTAACCTTTTAAAATTGGGTTCTATTTAATTAAGCCCTACACTAGCAACAAATCCTAACCCACTCAATTGTAAATTGTCACAGTTGTGTTGTGTGCTTCCTCCTGCTAAAATCTGATTTGCTTGGTTTTCTGCCATAGGGTATATATCTGACACAAAACAAATTCGGTGGCTTAATGAGGAAGAAACAGAAAGACCCTGGAATCCTATTTTGTTTGCTAATCTGGGCTCACCAGAGAGATCAACAACATCGAGGGTTCTGCTCCCGAGTGGAGCTTACACACGGAGCACAGAGAGCACAGTTACAGAGATGCTTTCAAGTGTGCTGAGACACAGACACTGAAACCATCCCATCTGGGAGTGATGTCTGAGCCGGCTCTGCGGAAGGACAAAAAGGGGGAAGCCTCCTTGGCACTGGGATATCGGGGCTGCCCATCTGTTTTTCTTTTTAAGTTTTGTTCTGTTGGTGTACAGAAATAAAGAAAACGGACACAGAAAGGAAGTAATACACTGCTCTGTAAGGTCACTTTTCTCTAGGAATCTTTTTTCCTTTTCTCTGTTGCTGATTGAAGCAGACCAAATATTAGTATGTATTAAATCTGTTCAGCCTCAACAGTGCTAATTGGGATTTCTGCCAGTGCCACCAACAAAGCAACAGCAGAAGTGATTCATACCATAAATACAGTCATAGACTGGTCAAAATCAATGGAAATGAGGTGAGGCATAATGCTGCTGTTGTCTTGAATATAATGGAAAAAGATTTCTGCCCACTTTCCTGAGGACAAGATTTGTTCTTCGTTTCTGGAATGCCACTTTTAAAGTTATTTTTCACTTGCCTACATTAGATAGGGAAATTTTATCAGCAGCACTTTTGCCTGCTATCCTATGCTGCATACAGGTTATTGAGCTTCACAGCTATTGCTCTTTCCAGATCAGGAAAATAAAACAGCTTTGCCTTCAGGGAGTCATTGTTTTCGTGTAGCCTTATACAAAGCATGATGAAGTTAATGAATCACTCTTCCTTTCTTCAAATAAGATAAAGCCTCTGCTGAGACAGAAATGGCCACCCTGTTAAGTCAAGCAAGATTTACGGAATTTAAATTAATTCAAATATTTGCCTCTAAGGATATTTGTGTGATCCTTCAGTTTTAAACCCTGAGAATACACAGTTAGTACTGCAACAGACAGTTTAGAAATTTAGCTTAATATGTGTATTGATATGATAATTTATGTTGACCAGCTTTCAAAGTGCTTCCTGCAATTTATTATGTGACGAACACTCCATCTCCAGGATGATGGCATTGTGCAACCTCTGGATTTCAATTCCTCAGCACTTAAATAACGCATTTCTGCCTCTACCCTTTTTTCATTTGTTCAGTTTATAAATTATTCTATTACTTTAGATCATTGAATAGTTCTCCTGATTATTTATTTTTCCATTGATTGCTTTCTACAGATCTGTTTTATGAGAAGTGTGTTTGAAGTGTGCTGTTGTGGGTTTTGTTGTTGTTGGTTTCTGACTTTTTTATTCAAATTGGTGTAATATGTGTAATATCGAATAACTTGTAAAAAAGATCCTAAAATCCTTCTAACTAGTTTCCTAGGAAAAAGAAATGTAGTCAAGAGATTTGTGTGAAGCGTGTGTCTATTATTTCCAGGATTTCACAGCAAAGTATTTTAACAGAGAAGGAAATAATGATATGATTGTCAATACCATGATTTTAACTATAACTGCAACTTACTTTTCAGGAAAATATTAGTTCTCAAAGGGAAACAGACTCCCTAGGCTTCAGTATCGGGACTCTTTGTAGAGTGGCACATTTTACAATGGGACGATTTAATAGTAAAGCCAAGTTTTGATGATGGTAATTAATTTTTGCTGTTAGCGGATACACTTCAATAGATTGATGTTTACAATCCCAGTTTTAGAGCATGTGTGTTTCAAAACAAATGGTGTAGTAAAAGTTTAAAGGATTTTTAAGTAGCTGCTAATAGTAGCTAACTAGTTCATGAAGGCTGTGGCAGGAGTAAGATGATATTTCTTCACAAAATGTAGAAAACCTTTTGGTTCAGGTATAAAAAGCCTTGTATTGCTTTTGCTGGAGAATCAGTGAGAAAAGAGTCACTATCTAATTTCCCTGTTTCATGCCAGTAGGAGTTCCTTGTGTTCCCTGACTGTTCTACACTGCTCTCCTTCCTTTGCAAATAAGGACATATGTCAAGCAATATGAAAGTTTTTGTAATGAGCAGTTCATAGCATTCCTAGAAATAAATTGCTATTTTTCTTGGGTTGCCTACGTCCTCAGGCTGTTGGAAATCTCTGATTATCCACAAGAGAACAAAAGGAATAGATTATAAGGAATAAATTATAAGACAAAAGTATTGGCATAAATTGTGGATGAGTAAGTTGAAAATCTTCACAAGACAAGCAGAAAGAATAAAAGGATATATCAGCAAATACCAGGACTTAACTATTTTATTTCTCCAGGGATTTTTTTGGCACAAAAATTTAATCGAGTACATCAATTGAATAAAGGTGATGGGTCTTGCTTTATGTAAGGTCAATTAAATATTTCTTTTTCACCAGTAACTGTCACTCAGGATAAATTTATGAAGAATCATGGGAATACTACAGTCCCATCTTTCTGAAAGGTCATTGAGAAATCCACTTCTAAAAGGAAGAGGAGGTCTATATATTAACATAATCTTTGAAGTTCTTGAGCAAGGGACTAACAAAGGTCCTGTCATGTAATTATATCACAGGTACAAATAAATGGTGATTTGCACTTTAGATAATTTTTCATTTTAATTGAATGTTGCAGGAGATTTTTTTCTGTTGCAGGCCCAGCCCACAGGGGAACTGTCTCTGTGTAAGTTCAAAGAGACATCACAGGTCTTTCTTTCCAGAGGGATTCGAGATTCTCTTCTTGCCTCTTCAGCTCTGTTATCAAAGTATCATTTTGTCTACAACATCAGCTGCAGAGAGCTCAGTGCCGTGGGGTGAATGAATCAAGATGAACAAAACTGAGTTTCGAGGCCTCTGTTCCTAGAATGGCAAATATTAGCCTTTCTGAGCATTTCTAAATGTGTGCTTTAGTGTTCTTGGAAGGTTAGCCGTTTTCAGGGTGCCAGCTCAACAGTCTGAAACTGAGAGGCACATTAGACTTAACCTTTTAAAATGCACATTTATACTTCTGTAGTTCCTGGGAGAATGATTATTTCTGGTTTTCCATTGGTTTTGTGAGTCTTACAGCCTTCAAGTTATCCAGATATTTTTATTTTCAATTATGTTTGTTTCCTACAGAAAAAGCTTCAGACTTGGCCTCATAAAAATATGGAATACTGCTCTGATGATAGCAACGCTTTTAAATGGGAAAAACAAAATCTATATTATTCTCCAGCTGACAATTTTCACTGATCTTTTTGACACTCTAATAGTTAAATGTCTTTTTTTTTTGGAACCCAGAGCTGTCCCCAGCACTGGAGGTGAGGCTGCCCCAGTGCAGAGCACAGCAGGACAATCCCCTCCCTTGCCCGGCTGGTGATGCTGTCCCTGATGCCCCCAGGACACGCTTGGCCCTCCTGGCTGCCAGGGCACTGCTGGCTCATGTTCAACTTGCCATGGACCAGAACCCACAGGTTACTTCTACATAATACCTCTACTTGATGTACAAAAATTTATGTAGCTTTGTTTACTTTAGTATTAGATAGCTCCACAGGTAAATATTAGGGAAAAATTAGAATTCTCTCATACAATCATTTTAAATGCCTGAATCCAAAACTAACTCAAGTGTTCAGGTACATCTTCATCTCACAATGCAGTGCCTTGTTCTGTGGGCAAGGTGCTTAGGAGCAAAGCTCCATTAATTTTCTTAGGCTGTTTTCATCTCATCCACATATCTCAAGTATCTCTGTGTTGTGCAAAAACCTTGGTCATATCTTTATTTTTTTTTTAATAAAAACAGTTGTTAATGAATCATAAAATCATAGAATGATATGGTTTGGGTAGGAAAGGACTTGAAAAGGTCCTCCATTCCAAGCTCCCTGGCAATCAGCCCAGGCATCTTCAACTAGACCAGATTGCTCAGAGCCTTGTCCAACCTGGCCTTCAATGTTTTCAGGAATGAGTCATTCACCACTTCTCTGGGCAACCTCTTGCAGTGTTTTACCATCCTGACTGTCAAAAAAATTCTTCCTTATACCTAGCCTGAAACTGCCCTCTTTTAGTTTAAAACTTTTACTGCTTGTCCTATCTCTTCAGGCCCTATTAAAAGTCTGTATCGACCTTGCTGTTAAAGCCTGCTTTAAGAATGGAAAGTTTGAAATAAGGTCTATTTTTAGACTAAGGCACTAAATTGTAATTTTTAAAAGAAAAATAATATGACATGATTTTGTGCATGTCAGTTATACCAGGCAGGGCGTTCTTTACTGAACTGGGATGAAGATGTGAAATAAACATATGTAGGCTATGTCCTTTGGAGAATCGGATTGCACAAACAGGGTAGAGCATATAAATACCTAGTGAGAAACTTCAGAAACACTCTGAACAGTCAGTCGAACAGGAGACTCTGTGAACTTCTGAAATATTGCATACTCTTTGGTTATTAAATAATCAAATCCAATTATTAAGAAATATTACTAAAGTATCAAGTTGGTATAAATATTTAAACATAATTTTCAAAATCTAGCCAAGAATAGAATTTGCATCTAAAAAAATGTATGTCTATTTATCAGTTCACTTACTGTTCAACACTGCACAGCAGCACAAGGGGCTGACATCCAAGATTTTAATTGGTATCTCTAAATGAGTAAGCCCAGCTATTTCTTCAGAGAATGAAGTCTTTAACCCCCTCATTCCTAATTAATTCTATCAGAACCTCACTGCACTAATTACATCATCAAGAATTTTTCTTTTGCATCTTACATTTTCTGTTTTCCTTAATTTTTATCACATAAATTTATGCAACCCTGAACCATAAGGAATTTCGAATACAGCAGAGTTAAAAGAAAAAAATCTCTGATACTGCAATTTATCAATAGTGTCTTGTGATGGAAAGTTCCTTAAAATTAGCTGGACAACCTTCTGGAACCCTGTATAGTTCTGGGTACAATATATAACATTTTAAAATGTCCAGTTTGACTTACAGATTTTTGATGGGCCTTTATTTTGTTTTCTTTGGTTTTTGTTTTGTTTTGGGTTTTTTTTGTGAGGTTTTTTTTGGCAGGGGGAGGGTGGGGATGCTTATTTGTTGGTGGCTTTTGTGTTGGTTGTTTTTTTTTAATTAGATAGCATTATTAACATCTGTGACTATTCAGCTCTCCTTATGATCACCATGGTTAAATCTATGTTTGGAACAAAGCTATCTTTGGAGACCCAGGTTTTAAAGCAGCATATGCTTTAGATGCTGGATCTCTTTGCTCATTAATGGTCACGGTGAAGTGGATGGGGACAATCCAAACCTCTGTGCATGTTATGAGACTAGAATGTGATTTGCAACCAGTCCTCTGATAACTGGAAGCCTCTCCTATGTTTGCCGAGGATGTGTGACCTGTACTTGTCCAACCTGTTATTGCAACAGTTGTGCAATGTTGCTGCAGGTGGTCCCAGGAGGCTGTCCGAAGGTTTGTTGTAAATACAAGGTATGTGCTTGGATTGTACAACTCGTTTTTTCCTCTTCATTGTGACTTTGGGTGTAGGCAAGTCTCATGTCCTGGAGTGCCTGACGTCCACTCATCTGTGTGTGTTGCTCCTTTGACCACCCCCCCTTCAGTCTTGACCCTGCTGCTGCCTTGGTTTCCTCATTCTTGGTGTCTGACCCATTTTCCTCACTGCTGTTGTGTTTGGTTGTTCACTCTGTTCCTGTCATCTGCTTGCTAAAATCTATTTGTTTCATAGTCCTGTTGGATGCCCTCCTGCCCCTTGTACCTGTCCAGGTGTTTGTCTTTGGTTATGTCTTCCTCTGGATCTTGGTTTGGCTGGCCATATTGTCTAAAGCATCTCTTGGAGCTCTTCTGATCTCTCTTCTGCCTGGTGAAAATATCTGTTCCCTGTCTCCCCTCATGAGAATGAGGAACCTTCTGAAGGATATTTTTTATCACTGTTTTCTTTTTTAATGTTCAGATGAATTTGTATTTCTCTCAGCACTTCAGAACAGAAATATGTGTTAGATCTGATTCCTTGACTAACTCCACCTGGAGTACACAAGTTTTGATTAAGTTGCTATTTAACCAAGAAAATTGCTTTTGTCAGGCCTGTAGTGAAGTTGTATTGGTTACTTGAGGGAGGGGACCTAAAGTTCTTCCATGATGTTTCAGGATAAAGATATCTCAGACTAGTAATGATTCTGAAACAAGAGGAGGATTTGGCACTGAGTAGAGGAAACTTGGATATGTCTCAAGCTCATAAAGGTCAGATGATATGAAAAGGATGTCTTTGCCGCTGCAGATTTGCATGAATTTATTTTAATATTTATTTTATTAGGGACATACTATTACAGTAACTTCCATGTAAAGAAACAGCAACCATGATAAAAGTGATTCTTTTAGCATAGTTCATCCTCCTTTGAATACCAAAAGATAAGTTGATTAAGAAATTTAATATTGACTAGCATTCTATTGTAGCATGGAAGGTTTTTGTAATTTCAGTCACATTAAATTGCTAATGACATCCACCCTATCAAGGAACATGTGGGATCTGAAGCCTCATCACAAGAAGTTCTCACTTTGTACAAACAAGGTAACCTTAAATGAACTGGTATTTGCAAAGAATTACAGAAGTCAAAGTCTACTCTAACTGAAAATCTTTTTATCGACTATCTGATTATTCTTTTACTCTTTTGTTTGCTTAAGGCACCAAGTCAATGCCGTAAACCTCTGACACAGTAGTAGAAGCAGAGAACATACTGTACTAATAAATAGTAATGTCTGAGTTGCAGACAGACCTGTAATGTTTGAGATGAAAACAAAATCTACAGACAGGGAAAAATCTTTGTAGTTTCAGGAAGGACTAAATAAATAACTAATATTTTTTTGACTTGCAAAGCTTGATATATATGACTGTATACAAACTTTGTTTGCTGTAGAAAATAGTGTGAAGCTTAAGCTTGTCCTTAACTGAAAGGAGTTAAATTTCAGGGAAAATAAATGTGAGGGAGTTTCCTAGGCAGAAATAGAACTCTTTTCAATAGTGCACCAAACAATGACTTCTATTACCTGTGGCAGCTTTTGGAGAAATTTTTATAATTACTTTCTGGTGGTAACTGAAAACTATATAGCTGTTCTCAGGCTCATAAAGTTATGTCTGCTTTCTGAGGTAGTTTTACTCTGTATTTCTTAATTTCATTTTCTTTGTCCTGTAGAATTAAGAAAAACAGCAATGCCAATGACAGTGAATTACGTATAGACAACCCTGATTCATTTTAGCAGCATTCAGATCAAGAGATAGTGGCATAACAACAGCTGTAAAAAACTGTTGGAACACTGTGTTGCACCATCTCACCCAGCCCACTTTCCTCTGACACAGTCCAAAAGATATGAGAACCCATTATCCCCTCTGCAAGTGTCAGGGCTTAGAGTCTCAAACATGTACCTTCATGATAAATTATCCTCTGACGTGTGTTGCAAAGCACATGCTGGTGTGTTCTCAGGTTCTTGTCAACTTTTTTCACTGAAGGGTAAGCAAGATCCAATTACTTAATGTTTTTCATTAGACAATAAAACAATTTATCACAGGTAGTGTGCCTGTTTGATGAAACTTTATGTGCAACATCTCAAGACATTTATTTCAGTATCATATTGGGAGACAAGGAGTGAACCTTCATGAAAAAGCATCTCCTCTGAATGAATACAAATTCATTCAGGGAATGGCGAGGCAAATCACATGTGCATAGCAAATTCTTTGAATTAGTTTAAGTGCAGTAAAACAAAAGTTCGGAAGAAAGATGGGCTTACCTCTTAAGTTTTTTTTACAATGTTCTGTTACACAAATTTGAGCTAATATTTCCCAATGGTTTTTTTCTTGTTTTTTGTTTTGTTTTGTTTTGTTTTCTCTTTTTTTTTTTTTTGAGTAATGAAATAATGGCATATTATGATTTGTATTTTTAATTTTATTTTCCCCTATATAAATACAGTGCATTACTCCACTCCTCAAGACTGTCATGAAAAGTTCAAATCAATTCTTCCGAAAGTATAGAATGTAAATGGGAGTTATAGGCGGAATCATGGATCTACAAACCATAAGAAGCTGACTTGAAGCTGTAACAATATAAGTATATCCATTTTTTCTTCTGGCACAATGAATTCACAATATGGGTTTTCCATCTTCTATAACACAGTATGTAGTAAATAAGTAATTTCCAGTTTTCACACCAAAAAAATTGACGAACAAAACTTTAGTCTCATTTACCCAGACATTTATCACAGAATCATAGAGTGGTTTGGGTTGGAAGTGACCTTAAAGATCATCTCCTTCCAACCTCCCTTCCATGGTCAGGGACATGGTCTACTAGACCAGACTGCTCAGGGCCGCATTCATCCTGGCCTCCAACACTTGCAGGGATGAGGCAACCACAAATTCTCCAGGCAACTTATTCCCATGCCTCACCACCCTCACAATACGTAATTTCTTTCTAAAATCAAATCTAAATCTACTATCTTTCTGTCTAAAATGACGACCTCTCATCCCATCACTGCACTTCCTGATAGAGTCTTTCCCATCTTTTGTAAAGCTTCCTTTTGGTACTGGAAGGTATTATAAGATCTTCATTATATATATATACACATATATATATACACACACATATATACATATATATATACATACATACATACATACGTATACACACACACACACACGCATATATATATATATGCGTGTGTTCAGCCTGGAGGAGACCTTTATATATATTTATATATATAAAGGTCTCTTCTCCAGGCTGAACAGCCTCAACTCTCTCAGCCTCTTCTTGTAGGAAAGGCTGGACCACCTGGCCATCTCTGATCATGACCTCCTCTGTGCTCANAATACGTAATTTCTTTCTAAAATCAAATCTAAATCTACTATCTTTCTGTCTAAAATGACGACCTCTCATCCCATCACTGCACTTCCTGATAGAGTCTTTCCCATCTTTTGTAAAGCTTCCTTTTGGTACTGGAAGGTATTATAAGATCTTCATTATATATATATACACATATATATATACACACACATATATACATATATATATACATACATACATACATACGTATACACACACACACACACGCATATATATATATATGCGTGTGTTCAGCCTGGAGGAGACCTTTATATATATTTATATATATAAAGGTCTCTTCTCCAGGCTGAACAGCCTCAACTCTCTCAGCCTCTTCTTGTAGGAAAGGCTGGACCACCTGGCCATCTCTGATCATGACCTCCTCTGGGCTCACTCCAGCAGGTCCCTGTCCCTCCTGTGCAGGGACCCCAGCTCTGGATGCAGTGCTCCAGGTGGGTCTCAGCAGAGCAGAGCAGAGGGGCAGAATCCCCTCCCTGCCCTGCTGCCCACAGGGCTCTGGGTGCAGCCCAGGACACGTTTGGCTCTCTGGGCTGTGAGTGCCGTGGTTGGGTCATATCCAGTCATCCACCAAGATACCAGAACTTAAAGTTCTATTTGCTGTTCTATAAAGCCATTAAACTGTATATCAAATTATCAGATTGCTGTCTCTGTTAATGTTTTAATTAAGCCCTTGGAAACCTGAGTGTATCAAATAGAGCAGAAAACACATGGTGTAAAATAGGTGTTATATAATTAGAAGTACAATACATCAGATTCTGGAAGACTTTGCCTCTAAAATCTGGATAAGCATTTCTTCCATCCCAACTAATATGTGATTTGTATTTATTATGCTCTCACTGTGAACCAGTTAAGCCTGGGTGGATTTTATTGTTTAGAGACACATACATTGTAGTCCTATTTCAGAAACTCTGAAATAAGCATTTAAGTGGTTGATCTTTGCCACAGATCTGGGCTATGAGTCCTTATTTACATATATAACCCCCAGTTTAACATGTAAGCAACATCCCTATTGATCTAGACCCACTAATTTGTTTTTACCTCTTTCTGTACAAGTGTTGACATACATGTGTTGAAAATCCACCCTGGCTATAACTACTGTTTTCAAACTTAAGAACAGCTTGTTTCATTCCTGTTGGCTCTGCTATAAGAACTATGTTTTTCTGATTACTTCTCTTCAGCTGCTCTGTTAAGTAGAACAAAAAGTTTTGAACACAAAATTAGGAAGGAGAGCAACATTATAATGCTTTCTGTGAAAAGGAATTAAGGAATTCTAAATTGTCATCCTGATTTAATTTAAGTGTCTTTGAAAATTTTATTGATAAATAGTTTTGATGAAGCAATCTGTTTAGAGATGAAAGATACTGATAGGAATGCAAGTTAAGATGTTCTAGTAAATTAAAGCCAGTTTTAAAACCTAGTGTGAAACTCCTAGACAGAAACATTTAAGTAGAAGAAAAGGAGAAAAAACTTAAAATGGCACTATTCCAAAAAATACTTACGTCTGAAATGTAGAGCTGTGGAACACCAAGTACAAGAAAAACTCTGAAAGTCCAATTTCTCTATGAATACTTTCACAGGATTATGACTGATGGCAGCAGATGAGTGCAGACAAACCTGTACAGATATTGTTATGCTGTCTAAACATTAATGTTTGAGTGGAATAGAGCAGAAGAGGATGAGCTGCTATCACCTGTGATCTTTTTGATCAAAGCATAAAAGCAAGATCATATTATGAAAGCATTAGTGATGTGCTTCCTACTGCTCACATACTCACCCCTGCCATCTGAGAAATAGCCTTAAAGGAATTTCAAAAAGCTAGTCAGAGACTAAAGTTGGTCATGGAAGAAGCCATAGCAGAGACACATAAATCCTGATATTTTTCCCTCATATTTCAGATATTTTTTGGGTATTTGAACTACCTTTAAAATTCCCAGCGGAGGCACTCCCAGCAATGCAGCTGAGTTGGAAAGCTGTTGTAACTAAACATTTATCCAAAAATGCAAGCAAACTCTTGGAGTGTGCTAAACTTACCTTGCCATGGATTCACTGCTACAGCAGCAGATGCCTCATTCACAACTAGCCTGGATATGTTCAGTCACAGCTGTGGAGTTTTTCTCTTGCCCAGCTTTCTGGGACTTTCTCTTTTCTCCTGCCCAACTTTCTTACCTGATATACTCATTAGACCTACGAATGCTGAGATGAGCTGGAGTAGAACATCACGTTGCACTCTGTTCTCGTACATCTATTTGAGACAGCACTTCATCATCACCCTTTTTCATCCCGCAAATCTTCAGAGCCTCATTTCAAGCAAGCTTGTTTCTCTGTTGGGAAGTCTAATAACTAGGTAGCAGCACAACCTGGGTCACAGAGAAAGCCATCTTCAGTAATTTTTCACTATTACAATATGAATGGGGACTGGGGGTGAAATTGCACTGGCTTGAAGTGGAAAAAACACCATAGCTGCTCTTGGTTGAAATATCATCTCTCTTCCTTTCACTAAGATTTCTTTTTCATCTACGTGCTACTATATATGTCTGCAAGTACAAAAGAAAAACTTGCAGCATGACTCTGAAACACTGAACTCCTACTGTCTTTCAGATTCTGTCATTGTTATTTCTTGCTCTTGTCCAGCCTGACATTTCTTGTTCTTGTCCAACTCAATAAAGTGCAGAGAGTTAAGCTGCTGCCTAACACTCAAGGGCCAGACTGGTTGCCTTCCTTTTCCACGTGGTCTTAGCTCTCACTCACTGCTGCACTTACAAGAATGGCAGAGTTTATATATTCCTGCTGTGGAAAATGTCAGATGATTGCAAGCTCTATTTGCTAACATAAATCTCAGCTAATTTATATATTTGAGTCTGCTTTGATTCCATGTTTTGTAACAAGTAGACATGTGCATTAAAAATAATTCTGTACTTCATTCTAATACTTGGCTAGAACATGCAGATTTCTCTCCTTTAGGCCACTTCAGCATCATCTGAATAAAAGTAACATCAGAATTTGCATTAATGATGTTGTTTTCTTTAGTACAAAGATACAGAGCTTAAGAGGCAGGAAACAGAAATGACAGCAGAGAATGAGTTATGCCCCCCTTTAAAAAACTGTCATTAGGGTTTGAAAAATGTAGTCACAAAGTATCACCTCAATCTTCAGATCAAAGAAACCTAATTTTGGAATTTGAGAAAAATTTTCGAGACAAAATTTCCCAATTTGAAAGCTATCTACTCAACAGGAAATTCCAAATTAGTTTTACTGTTCTGTTTTTCTTCCAAATTTCTTATTTTCTCAATCTTAGCTGCAGATCTGGTCCATTACTGTGCCCATAATGGGATATTTTCAGTCCCTGTGGGGTTTTTTTTCTATTAAAATAACCCCAAAAAACCATGAGCTCTTAAATCTTTGATTGAGTAAGAAATTCCATTATTGAAAAAATGTACTCCAAATCTAAGTAATATCAGGACATGAAACTTTGTTCATTTACCTCACCCACCTGCCCTTGTTAATGTTTTACTTTTAGCTCCTGATGCTTATTCTTTAGTCATATCTTATATAAAGGCTGGGGGAGGGAGAATCACAGGTTTGCACTTGGCTATTAGAAAACAGTCAAAAATAATTTTCTTCTGACTTTAGAATTAGAAATAAGGGTGAGAACTGATGCACAGGAAGTTCCACCTGAACATGAGCAAGAACTTCATTATTGTGTGGGTGTCCCCACGATGAAACAGATTGCCCAGAGAGGTTGTGGAGTCTCCCTCACTGGAGATATTCCAGAACCATCTGGATGCAGTCCTGTCCCATGAACTCTAGGATGGCCCTGCTTGAGCAAGGAGGTTGGATCAGGTGACCTACTGTGGTTCCTTCCAAAATTACACATTCTGTGTGGAACTCTGAGAAATTCAGAGGTCTGCTTGTTTCTTTTTTCCTACACCAATATTATATGCACATTATGAAACCACCAGTAAACTGACAACTTTTTTTGTTTTCCTCCTAAATGGATTCATACTTCGTAAGGAAGACCTGGAAAGTTATCTTTTTTTATGAAATGCTGTTGGAAAATGTAGTTTTGGTATAATACAGCTCAGTCACTCAATCAGTCATAGCTCTCCCACATGAAATGAATGCTTGTCAGTGTGATTATTCATCAACTTGTCAACTTCTAGTGGAGTGTTCTGGTCCTGAACATGAAACATTTGAGTTCAAAAGTGTTTACAGAAAATGTTAAAAAATGCTCAAGAAGCTTTTTGATAATTACCTTTTGCCACAAAATATTTTGGTTTAGATGAATGAATATTTCCAATGGAAGCATGTTGCACCAAAAAGAAATTGTTTCTTACTAGCCATATGCGTCCAGTACTTCCAAAACTAGGAGCTTAAAAATTCCTATGTTGAACCTATGAAGATTAGGAGCTTAAAAGCTCATACTTTGACCCTCAGAAGATCTTTAGAAATTTAGTACATCTGGGATTAATTTAATTTTCTTTCTGGTGCCTGTGGTTCAGATTATTCTGTTATCAAAAGAATACTATTAGCACAAAAGCAAATCATAAGATTCTCATCTTATGAAATATAATATTCACAGAATCACAGAATGGGTCAGGTTGGAAGGACCCACATTGAGCCATCTGGTCCAACCTCCCTGCTCAAGCAGGGCCAGCCCAGAGCACATGGCACAGGACTGCATCCCAGTGGCGCTTGAATATCTCCAGTGAGGGAGACTCCACAACCTCTCTGGGCAACCAGTTCCAGGTTGCTGTGCAGTCACCCACACAATAAATTTCTTCCTCATGTTCAGG